>NMRB01001055.1:37553-65039 GCA_002633025.1 Notospermus geniculatus | reverse complement strand
AATTTTCAAGTGACGTCACTGTCAGAATTCCTCCACAAATGGCGGCCAAGACTAGTCCTACCAGTCAAAAGCGACGCTATCGGTAGGACCAGGTACTAGTCTAATGAAACAACACACTCACTTAAGTGTCATTGAATTACATGTCAGTAGGCCTACTTGTTGACAACCATATTGATCTAAAAACCGAGGCCTACCAACAAACTGCATCCAAATCGGTGACCGTGTGAAAGTGAAATTCCATGTTTGCATGGTTGTCATGGCAGCCTCCTCCATTTACGTCACTTCCTGTTGTTTTTTAGGAAACGTGTAGAGACCCACTAAACACTGGCATGATTGGCGCCAAAACTGAAATATAGTCAACAGACGGCGCTGTTTGACAATCACGAGCCGTCATCACGGGTTTAACGCCACCGTAACACACTTTCTGATTGGCTGTGATATGTGTACAAAATGTACACTGTGTATTCGCACTTTTTCCAATTGGAAAGTCAATTTGGTCAGTTTTACCAGCAAGTCGCGCAGATTTCCAAATGGGGATTCCCCAAATCGGACAGCGAGCGCCGTCTGTTGGTCATACCACGAGATTGGCGTCAACAATAGCAGTTTCTACATGTAAGCGCGGATAACGTAGTGGGTAGCGGTTTGAAACTGCGGGGGGAGTTTAGGCCGACTGGGGAAAGGCTGTTTCTTGAAACTCTACAATATTCATGCCAGACTTAGGTATCATGGAGCTCTAAATTACGGCACTGCAAACTAATGGATATATTATTAACCCTTTAAAGTCTGACAGCAGTCGAGTAATTTTTGGTGTCGGACGGAACGATAGATTTTGCTTGTGAGGTCTATACATGTATTATCAAAAACTACATTTCATTTTTGGAAAGTCAATGGCACAAATCTTTGTGATCATTTCAAAATTAAATTTTGCCCCATTTTCCTGGGTGACCAATTTTGAAACACACCCGGATAAACAACTGATAAAACCGGCAGTAAAAGCTCTCCGTCTTGGCGAGGTAAACCTAATGGGTAAAAATCAATGATGCAATACCACGCTGGTGATTCAAACACAAAATTATTTTATTCGTACGCGAAGTCGTTGATGCATAACTAATGGTGCTTGTCGTATTCGCAGTTCATGAAGAGGTGAAAATCGTTGCTATCAGTGAGACTGGTAGAAACCTTGATTGTTCCAAACTTAATATTGACGGTTATCATACTATTATTGACACTGATCTCTATAATAACTCCGGTAGAGGACAAATTCTGTATGTTCACGAATCACTACTTTGTAAAAGACGGCATGACTTGGAGGACCCCAGAATTGAATGTATGTTCTTTGAAATTAGTTGTAGCTGTATATTAATTGTAGCTGTATATTAAGATTATCTTTTACTGAATATATAGATCCCCATCCCAATCGTTTGAAGTAAGGAACAGTTTCTTTGATGCACTCAGTGAGTCCCTTGCTTGGTGCTAACGACATTCTTGTCATGGGAGGCACATCGAAACATGTAATGTGTAAAAACCGGCCATGGGCGCAGCCATCTTTGATGCAATGCATTATGCCCATAAATTAGCCAGGACTCTGTATAAGAATGCGAAGAAATTGTCAAATATTTCCTAAAATCTCTCGTGGTACTGGTAGTAGTGTTATGGACATCCAGGCGTGCCACAAATGGCGTTGTCTTCGAAGGGATAAAACAAGCATTTTTCTGTCGGGCCCACAAACGTTTCTTGAGAAAGAATCTTTTAAACCAACCGGCATTAGGCCTAATATTATACATTCTTAGTGCCTGGTCCCAATAAGGAGGTTTTTATTTCATTCAGGCATTACGTCTGGTATCCGCGCGACAGCAACTTCAACTTTGTAATGAGCATAGCTATACTTAATAACTATGCAATGATGCCATAGCCAAATGTATTCATTGCCTACCAAAAAAGCTGTCGGTTTTCTTGTGAAGTCGGCGATGACAAAATTACGCCGGCCAATCCCACATCAATCATTATTCAGAGGCTCAATGTGGCGTATTGTGTACTAGTGACACAAGACCTTTGCGCCCTTTCAGTCATCCAACTTTCGTCCACTGACAACGCCTTACGTCACCGCTAATAATCAGTTGAACCAACCAACGGATAGGGGTGGAGCCTGATCAACCATCATGAGTTTGGACATGAGAAATTGATTCTACCCTTGACTGCCGGGTATTCGAAAAACCTGGACGATGGACGGTGGACGATGGACGATCGACGGCTCCTGTCAGCATCATCGATCTCCACCGCCTGGATGATGATTATCTCATTTCCGACATACCTCCCAGCATCAACATGAATTTAAAGTGACAACTGCGCAGGCCTACGACAAACATGATCAATCACGCATTACAGCGTTCAGAATTATATCTTCTCTTTCTACATTGTAGACTGGCGGTAACCGCCGATAGATGTCGTCATTTTCACGAATTTTCTCTGCATGGCACGTTTGACGCCTTGGAACACTTCCGGCAAACAGCCATACAGTGGGATTGTTGCTGGAAATGTCTGAAAATTAATGATACACCTACTATAATTTGGGAATAGCGAGATAAGACTAATCTCTCCAACTTTTCAAAAGGGACCCATAGTAAATTCTCAAGGACTTAGGGCTGTAGGCCTAGTTAGAGGCTATCCTTCATTTCACGATTTACGGTGAATATCAACCTCACTACACCTCTTGGTCGATTCTTAGGTGCATGGTTGTGGCAGGTATGTCGGAAATGAGAATTATCATCCAGGTGGTGGAGATCGATGATGCTGAAAGGAGCCGTGCATCGTCCATCATCCATCGTCCATCGTCCAGGTTTTTCGAATACCCTTGACTGCCGGCCCTTCGCCGACCAACTAATGGGCATGCGCACGATCTACTGAGCATGCACAAGATCTACTGGGCATGCGCAGCTTATTGCTTAGGCCTGTAATGCTATATGTTTCGGTGTGCATTTTTGTCCTCACTATCTTCCCTCCTTTCTTTGCAATGTCGCTGGATACAGCATTGCTTTGTCTAGTCAAGTCTTTCCACTCAAGAACAACGCAATGCCAATGTGCTTTGACACTCGTATGACACTATCTCAGCTTGCAAAATCATCGTGAGGGTTTGCTGCTAGGGTTAGTCTGGTTTTAAACAAAAAGACAATTTTCAATGAATTATCATTTCGTGGCTTTTCAAATGACATTGGGCCGAATTCATAAAAACTAGCACTTGCTTTTTCTGGGCTTTTTCTTGAAGAGGTATTTATAAAATTTCGCTTTTGCTTCATAGAACAAGCAACTCCCTATAAGAATTAGCAGAAACTTTGTCTTGTGAGCATTAGCTTCATCATATAGAAAATCTTGCTTGGCTTTATAAGAAAAGGTCATTAGGTCAAGCAATTGATTATGAATATGTTTGTGAGCAAAATCTTTGGCTTGTGCTTCTCCTTGACAAGCAAAAGCTTGGCCTTGTGGCTTTGGCTTGTAAGCTTTTGCTATGTTTTATAAATTCGGCCCATTGGCTGGTATTAATAAAAGTTAGCAAATGCTTTTACTTAAGATTTGCACAGCGAGGTCTAATGTATATGTATGGCAAAACTTGAAGGAAAAACAGTTGCTAGCTTTTATGAATATCAGCCAATGGCTTGGTTTCGGTTTATCCATAACTTTTCAAGGACATTATTTCGTAAATCCACTGGATTATCCCCTTTGTTTACTTGAAACAAAGAAACGCTCTTTCCACTTTATCCTCAATGCATGCACAACAGGCGAGGCGAACAACCTGTTCTCTCATAGCAGGAATTTCGGTAGGCCTGCCATTCAGTACCTCTTCCAAATTTGGTCATTTGTCGCACCGTGCCATAACATGGCCTATTGGAGATGATGGGTTGATTCAAAAAGTGGATTTCAATGAAATCCGATCATGCACTCTATACTCTGTGTACAGTGCTATGCATGAAACCATTGTGTCCACCTTCACCCACTTACCCAAAACTGGGTTCGTATTGTGCCAAATCCTTTGTGTTTGTGAAACCCGGATTGATGACAAATACTCCGCGGAGGAAATCCATCATTGATAAGCCGTGGTTACACTACATAGAAATCCCCGGGTTTTTTGACACCCGGGTCTAGCCCAGCTTTGAAAAATCCCTCCTGTGTGGCCCGGCGCCCGTCAACACTATTCAAATTTTGTGACGGGGACCTAAATTAAGCCCTCCAAAAACCGTTCGAGCTCGGAGGGTATAATTACACCGCGTTTTTAACAGGTGTGGACGGAAAAAACCCGGGTTCGACACGGGTTTTTTTATGTAGTGTAACAAGGGCTATACTCATAACTGAAGGAAAGCTAGCGAACCTATTGACCTTCTGTACCTGAGACGGGTCAACGTACCTCATTCAAGACAGGGGACGAGGTCATATCAGTTGTACGGCCTACATGACAGGTATTCCACACCAATTAGGTTTATATACTCTAAATTGCCTTGACCCTTTTGAGTGGAGCCATCTCTCCCGCTGAACGAGGCCCACAGTCCCCTGCATCTGGTTACTCCATCTGTTACTCTACATCCTCAATGTAGTTGCCTTTAGGGCCAGTTAAATAGGTCGACGTGACCTACTTTCGGTTTTCAGTGTAATCGATCATGAATACTAAGGGGAAACTTTCGGCCGGGTGTATGGCGAAGCAAGAATCGTTCTTGTAGCTAACCCGGCTAAAACCTGTTCTTAAGAACCCAGGTTTAGTAGTTTCAAGAATGTTTGACGAAAATTACGGCTCGTTATGAAGTAAATGTAGAAGTTAACGAAAGAATTCAAAGTGTTTAAGAAGTACGAAAATACCCCGATGATTAAGTCAACGTCCTCCGGTATTTTTATTGCGTTAGGAAGTATTCTAATTATGCCTACTATTTGGTACAGTCCGCCCGGTGTTTCTAGGATTACAAAAGTAATAGCTACAGCCAGCACACGTGCTATGGAAGATTTCAACTGTGTGGTGATGTGCTGGGTATTACGCGAAAGATCTTGCTTTGCGGCTTGTTTCAGCGTCGCTGTAATTCGGTAGGTAAAAAATATTAAAATACCAATCGGGAACACCGCGCTGAGAATTATATGAAAGCTCGTGACGTATATTATCGTGAAATAAGGATTCCAAAAGATTTAGCGGGACCCCACCAAGGCTTCTTCATGCCAGAGCACGGGTCATAACGATATGAGACCTCGTAGCTAAAGACCAGTGGAATACGGTAGATAAAGGCTGACAAATTTATAACTCCAACAGCGATGTAGGCCTTCTTTTTCGTGCACATGAAGGCGGCCTTCAGTGGTTTACAGACAGCCACAAACCTCTCCGCAGTAACGCAGACTGTGAGATAGATAGAAACAGATTTTGCAAACCAGGCCAACGTTGTCCAATAGGCATATGAAACGTCATAAAACTCTCTGTACGGGGAGAGTACACCGTAGTAGTAGTTAAATTGTGGAGTGGTGTTCGTCAGTAGGTTTATACTGAGGACGAGGTTGTCGGCGACCGCGAGCGCCATCAACAGGACGGACGTGGAAGTAAAGGGCGTCTCCTTGGCGAGGACAACGCAAGCAAGAGTATTACCAATTAAGCCGAACACTCCAACGAATATAGAGATTGGAATATTAACCATGAACGTCAACCATTCTTTCGGGTTGTCAATGAGGACGCGTTGGTAAAGGCAGGGCATTGCCTCACCAGAAGTGAGGTCGACTTGATCAGCTGTTGACATCGTCATGTTGTCTTCAAACTTCAACCAACCGTCGATGGTTCATTCAACAGGTTGTTTTGAAGATTTTAACCGGCGACTGCATCATACACACTGCAGGAATGGTCGTTCCCGGTCAGAAAATCAACACGAACCAACTCCGAAAGCATATTCAGGCCGCGTTGCCTTAAAGCAAATGGCTCGCGGGGTTTGTTTTGATTTCTGATGGTACCTCCCATAGAGAGTGAATGTAGCCTCCACGCAAAGCCGTGCTCCAGTCCAAGGCAAAACCTGTGCAAATATGCGAACGTGCACCTGGGGACGAGGTTCCATTAAAAATCTGTTAAAATGGATTAATGACATTTTCAAATTCAGTCGGTCAAAATGTACATTTTGTACTATTCACATTGATTTCGAAGCGGCAGATTTTGCAGAATACGCCTCCGAAGTTTGGCTGTCTAATACATTATCCATTAAGCTAAAATCCTTCTTTCGCCTTTTTCTCAAAACCGCGCTTGATATTGAGGACATGTCAACAGACAACTGTCAACAAACCCCGCGAGCGATTTGCTTTAATGACGTCTGATGGGATCATAGGAGTTGCAACAATTTAACGTATTATTTAAGCTGTGGTTAGCACCAGTATCCTGAGAAAGACGTAGGCCCTATTAAGTTGCGTCTGGCATTCTACTTTCGTGGCAGTATCCTCGACTAACGAATTTTAATAGCACGACTCGTGACTCCTTGTTGCGTTTTCCGCCAAATAACAATAGGGAGTTTAAGAAATCAAAGATAAACGTTAACTTTACGACAACGTTATTTTTCATACTGCGAATTCACCAGGGCCCAGTTTCACAAAGAATCTTAAGTCTAAAGTTTGGCTTAAGTCGTCATGTGACCAGGTTTCAGCAAATCAGATGGCTTCATTTCAGACTTAAGTTTTTTCTTAGACTTAAGATTCTTTGTGCAACTGGGCCCAGATTTTATATTGCAGTTTCGGTACAAAAATAACGTTGTCGTAAAGTTAACGTTTATCATTTGATTTTTTCCTCCGTCTTTGCTTTGAATGTAACTTGTAGGTTCCCTCTCTCTCTCTCGGAAGTAGAATGACTAAGGTAGTGGTTTCTGCGAATCATACTATGTGGCGTAATATCACCATCAGGTTCATATTATGTTCATATCGGCATTGGAATTTTTTTGGTCGGAAGCTTCTCATGTTTCTACACTGCTGGTGTAGTTTGCCTTCAGAACTAATCGATGTTTACCTGAGGCAAGAAGCTGATATTTTGTGTTGGTTGCTTTTTTGTACAACGACTGAACGCACCACGCCCTCATTTGTATTTTGTGCTGTCCTCTTGTTGTCCTACATTACTCCGTGATCAAATACATAGACAGTGGGAGGGACAATCAGCAGGCCTACTTGCAATTCTGCTTGTTTATCAACAGGCCCTTTAAAATATGCCCTTTTCACATAAAACAAGGCAAGCTGAAAATGGCCTAAGCCAAGACGCGTCTATTTCAGCGATCTTCATCGTAACATGCGAAGTTACATCTGGTGGGCAAATTCGTATCTCCCTGAGACATCTATGTTATCGCGAAAACTCCTGCGTCTGTGCCCGTTTCGTGGAAACACAACGCTAGCACCCGCAGCCGCGCACGCACACATTGGGAGCTATTTTTTGCTTGGACCGGTCCGGGATCGGTTATTATTCCTAAGTGTAAAGGGGCTACAAACTTGGCAAAAACATCTTGTTTTTCGGTGGCAGCATCCATGAATGGGTGTGTTTCAAAAAGTGTTCCGTCCGACAGCAGAAAATTTTCACCATTCTTTTGTCTACTGGTGAAAGGTTGTTTCTTGAAACTCTACAATATTCATGTCAGATCTAGGTATCATGGAGCTCTAAATTATGGCACTGCAAACTAATTGATCTATTAACCCTTTGTCGGACGGAACGATAGATTTTGCTGGTAAGCTCAATATTTTTTGATACCCTCCTTCAAATGAGTGTACACTGTACATCCCAGATGGAGAAAATATAGTTAAAGGTCTATATTATCAAATGCTACAATTGAGTTTTGGAAAATCAATGGCGCAAATCTTTGTGATCATTTCAAAGTTTAATTTTGCCCCATTTTCTTGGGTGACCAATTTTGAAACACACCCGAATAGTGAGTGGGTCGCTGATATGCAATAGGTACCATGCTCTGTTTATTCAGGATCGTTCACGTGTGTGCAATTCCGTTGGTGACGTGTCAAATAAAGAAAAAATCGATGCACTTCATGGCTCGTGTGGTACGAGTTATATTGGGGAAAGGAAAATTCACTGGTTTCCCCGCTACCTCACCAAAGCGTGCGAGAAGTCGAGCGAAGAAAATGGGGCAAAATTCAACTTTCAAATGATCACAAAGATTTGTGCCATTGATTTTCCAGAAATCAAATATAGTAATCAATAATATAGACCTTTAACTATTAGTTTCTCCATCTGGGATGTACAGTGTACACTTAATTTGGAGGAGGGTATCAAAAAGTATTGAGCTTACCAGCAAAATATATCGTTCCGTCCGACACCAAAATTTCTTTCTATTGTCAGACTTTAAAGGGCTAATAGATCAATCAGTTTTCAGTGTCATAATGATACCTAGATCTCACATGAATATTGTAGAGTTTCAAGAAACACCAGTCACCAGTAGACAAAAGAATAGTGATTTTTTGGGGGTGTCGGACGGAACACTTTTTGAAACACACCCATATTTTGTTTGTACCTTGAACACGTATAAGGTTTACATATCAAATGGGTTAAATATTATTTTGCCATGGGAACCGAGGTTACGCTTTTTACGACACACACTTTTCTCAAACACTAAAGAAAGGAAAATGACATTATTTTTTTTTTCATGAATGATAACGATGATTAAATTTATACATATCAGGACTTATTCCCACCAGACGACGACACCCTTATGAAAAATAATGTAAGAAAAATGTAAGATGTTCTTACATTTTTCTTACATTTGCCTGTGGGTTTTCTTACGTTTTTCTTACGTTGTTCTCCTATACATACAAAAGTATATAGAGCACGTACATATGTACACAACCAGGGTAGGAAAATTGATGGAATTAGGGAAAAATCCCTGCATTATTCTTACGTTTGACTTTGAAAGAAAATGTCCGTGGCTTCATCTTGCATTATTCTTGCATTAATCTTACATACATCTTACCTTTAACTTAAAAAAAAACGACATTATTCACAGGTTTTCGTTCTTGCGCATTTCTTACGTTTTTATAAACCTCGTACAGTATTCCTGCATTAATTTCTTGCTTGCATTATTCTTATAATATTCTTAAGTTCCAAATCTTGCGTGTTTCTTACATTTGATCAGCCATTATTCCTACCTTGCCATTCTTACATATCTTATACTTTGTCATTCTTACATTTTTCTTTCATTTACACTTCATACACTTCATACATTATTCTTACATTCTTATTCTTTTACATTTCTTACATTCTTATGTATTTCTTACTCTTTCATTCTTGCATTATTCTTATCAGCCACTTACATTATTTCTACATTATCATTCTTTCACAGTTCTGACTTTGTCATTACATTATTCTTACATTTATAGCACCTTCATACATTAATCTTACATTCTTATTCTTACACGTTTCTTGCATTTTATCAACGACTTACATTATTCCTTCTTTGTCATTCTTTCATATTTCTTACTTTGTCATTTTTCTTACATTTATAAAACTTCATACATTATTCTTACTTTCTTAGTCTTGCACGTTTCTTACATTTTGTGAGCCACTTACATAATTCCTACTTTGGCAAAGTAAGAAATATGAATGAAGTACAAAGTAGGAGTAATGTAAGTGGCGCACTAAATGTAAGAAAGGTGTAAGAATATGTATGTAAGAATAATGTATGAAGATACCACAAATGTAAGAACAATGTAAGAATGACAAAGTAAGAAATATGAAAGAATGACAAAGTAGGAAAAATGTAAGTGCTGACAAAATGTAAGAAACCTGCAAGACTAAGAACGTAAGAATAATGTATGAAGGTATTATAAGTGTAAGAATAATGTAAGAATGACGAAGTAAGAAAATGAAAGAATGACAAAGTAGGAATAATGTAAGTGGATGACAACATGTAAGAAAGGTGCAAGAATACGAATGTAAGAACAATGTATGAAGGTACTATAAATGTAAGAATAATGTAAGAATGTCATTCTTTCATATTTCTTACTTTGCCATTCTTACATTGTTCTTACATTCATAGTAGCTTCATACATTGTTCTTACATTCGTATTCTTACACCTTTCTTACATGTTGTCGTCCACTTACATTATTCTTACATTATTCCTACTTTGTCATTCTTTCATCTTTCTTACTTCGTCATTCTTACATTATTCTTACATTTATAATGCCTTCATACATTATTCTTACGTTTTTAGTCCTGCACATTTCTTACATTTTGTCAGCACTTACATTTTTCCTACTTTG
Organism: Notospermus geniculatus; assembly: GCA_002633025.1. NCBI lineage: Eukaryota > Metazoa > Nemertea > Pilidiophora > Heteronemertea > Lineidae > Notospermus > Notospermus geniculatus. Next base: position 54,799 of record NMRB01001055.1, on the reverse strand, counting down.
TCATTCTTTCATATTTCTTACTTTGTCATTCTTACCTTGTTCTTACATTTATAGTACCTCCATACATTATTCTTACATTCATATTCTTACACCTTTCTTACATTTTTGTCAGCAACTTAAATTTCTCCTACTTTGTACTTCTTTCATATTTCTTACTTTGTCATACTTACATTATTCTTACATTTATAATACCTTCATACATTATTCTTACATTTCTTATTCTTACAGGTTTCCTACATTTTATCAGCCACTTACGCATTTCCTACATTGTCATTCTTCCCTATTTCTTACGTTTTCATTCTTGCAATCCTCTTACATTCACAGTACTTTCATACATTATTCTTGCACTCCTGTTCTTACATTTTTTTCCTTCATTTTATTAGCCACCTACATTATTCATACCTTATTCATACCATTCTTACGTATTTTTTATTTTATCATTCTTGCATTATTCTTACATTTACAATACCTTCATACGTTATTCTTACCTTCTTATGCTTACATGTACACGTTCCTTACAATATCCAAGACGATATCATGAACAAATAATGCCTCCGTTACCAATGTTCGAATGTGTATATGCAGGTAGCATTGGATGTCTGCTGCTTATGATACACGCTTCACGTTCTGGGTAGCACATGCATGCACAGTCCAACAGTCTTTGAGTGTATAGGGTGCAGTAGTATAGCAGTGAAAAAAAAGGAATTCTGGAATCCATGTCTTTATTTGGGAGCCGAATAGTATCATAGTGAATGTTGTTGAAGAATAAGTTATCAGTCAAAACTTTTTTTAGATAAAGGAGCACAGAAATCGAAATTGAAGGAAGAAAAAAACTTACTCTTTTCTCAAGTCCTTTTCCCAAAGTGCTAAGTACTCCATTATGTACACAGAGTCCATTTCCAGTAATGTTTTCATAGCCTGCCGTCGAATCACACTAAATATTGACGAATGCTTTAAATCCACGGCAAAAAGTCGATTCCGTTGGTGTTTATAAACTTTGAACTGTTGTTATGAGTGGCACAATAAAATCGGCAGGCACAAATAATGGAAATTTACAGTTATTTTGATGGAGAGAAAACGGAGTAAAATCTTTCCCCTGCAGTGATTCACTTTGAATGAACCGTTGAACGGTTTGATTGGTTGTCCCGCTACTGACGTCAGATATATCAAGTATATGCCTATAATTCTTGCATTTTTCTTGCATTATTCTTACCGTTCTTACATGATGACTTTGGTAGTTTCTGAATCCTTACACCTTTCTAAAGTTCAAATTCACATTCTTACGTATTTCCTACATCTAAAAGACAGATCTTACACATTTCTTACATTATTCCTAAGTTGTTCTTACGCTTGACTTAAAAATATTCGAAACGTTGTCGTTCCTATGGTTCTCTTACATTTGCTGTTGGAAATATTGCGAGTATTCATTGTTCTTACATTATTCTTATGTTCAGAATTATTGCAAGGATTGGAGTTCTTATATCATTCTTACGTTTGAACTTTGAAATACTTCAATCAGCAAGGCTTCGTACATTATTCTTTCATTGTGACTTAGAAATGATGGAGGCACTGAGGATCTGATGTTGCTCTTACAATTTGACTTAGATTAGTTCTTGCATTAATCTTACCTTTTGACTTTGATACGTGAGAGAAAAAGTTGTCCTAACATTATTCCTACGTTTTCACTTAGTAAAATATAAAACCAATGGCTGGTTCTTACATTGTTCATACGGTTTGACTCAGATATATGCTATTAAATATCTGTTCATACATTATTCTTACGTCTTTAGTCGTGTGCTCCTACGTTCTTCCTACATCTATTCAATCTGTATTTTTTTAAGTTTCTTTTCCTACACATTTCTTTCGTTTTTCTTACATCCTTCGTGCATTATTCTTACCATTCTTACATGAGGACTTTGCTGGCTGTTGAATTCCTACACCTTTCTTACGTTCAAATTCACATTCTTACGTATTTCCTACATCTAAAAGGCAGTTCTTGTACATTTCTTACATTATTCCTAAGTTGTTCTTACGTTTCTTACATTTTTCTTACATCATTTTTCATAATGTCCCCTTATCCAACAGACTTATTTGATGGATCACGAAATGACAACAGTCCAATCAGTGTCAGGTGCCATATGACCTCGGTGAAGTCGGCAAGGGTCAGTGGATCACGAACGCATAGGTGTACCCATCCCCCAGCCGACTCCGAAACACTAGAGGTCAATTAAACTGGAACGCCGTAGAATATATCAAGTTCTGAAGTGAACAAGAAAAGGATATCGGGGCGATGTCAATGGTTTCCGATCGTGAAGACAGTGGCCAATCTACCACTAGCCAATTTTCAGTTGAAGTAATGAGAAGTATAACTCCAGAGCTGGTTCACTGTGACCTTGACCTCTGACATTGAGAAGTATTGCGTTACTGGAACAGGAATCTTTGATTAAACGTACTGGAGACGGTTATTGCAGGTTTCTAATTAGTTTTCTCATGAAATTCTGAGCAGATTTGAATTTTTTTTCCCTGTGCGACCTTGACTCGACCTCTGACCTTGAAGGTCATTGCGTAATCTGAAAGTTCACTCTTGACAGCCTTGGTGTACGTGAAGGTTTTATGCTTCTACCGTCACCAGGTACTGACTTATCTCATGCTCTCAAATTTGCATATCAAATCTCGTCATCCGAGCAAGTGCAACTGAAAATTTCAGTTGCAATAACATCCTTGGATGAGATATGATGTTGCGATACCAGTTTCAAGTGAGTCGCTTGCTGAGCCAGATCTCCCAATATGTCAAAATATTATATTGATATATAAATATTATGAATGATGCTGACCCTGGAGAATAAATTTGTTGAAGCCAGTGTCTTTCCAAGGGCCATAAACTTAGGGAAGGAACTTGTTACTAGTACTCTACGTGGCCCCGCCCTTATGAAAAATAATGTAAGAAAAATGTAAGATGTTCTTACATTTTTCTTACATTTGCCTGTGGGTTTTCTTACGTTTTTCTTACGTTGTTCTCCTATACATACAAAAGTATATAGAGCACGTACATATGTACACAAACAGGGTAGGAAAATTGATGGAATTAGGGAAAAATCCCTGCATTATTCTTACGTTTGACTTTGAAAGAAAATGTCCGTGGCTTCATCTTGCATTATTCTTGCATTAATCTTACATACATCTTACCTTTAACTTAGAAAAAAACCACATTATTCACAGGTTTTCGTTCTTGCGCATTTCTTACGTTTTTATAAACCTCGTACAGTATTCCTGCATTAATTTCTTGCTTGCATTATTCTTATGATATTCTTAAGTTCCAAATCTTGCGTGTTTCTTACATTTGATCAGCCATTATTCCTACCTTGCCATTCTTACATATCTTATACTTTGTCATTCTTACATTTTTCTTTCATTTACACTTCATACACTTCATACATTATTCTTACATACTTATTCTTTTACATTTCTTACATTCTTATGTATTTCTTACTCTTTCGTTCTTGCATTATTCTTATCAGCCACTTACATTATTTCTACATTATCATTCTTTCACAGTTCTGACTTTGTCATTACATTATTCTTACATTTANTTCTACCCAAGTGGTCTGATAAGATATCTTTTTCGATTGATGAAATGATATTAACCCCTTCCCACCCAATGGGTACGACATCTACCTCGTTTCACCAAGAAATATTAACCCCTTCCTACCCAAGTGGTCTGATATCTTTTTCGATTCACGAAGTGATATTAACCCCTTTCCACTGAACTGATTTCCACGAGGAATGCTTTGCTTGCTAACTATTAAAAAGGCACACGTACTATTCGTACTTGTATCTCGTTTACCCTCTTTCAGCCTCTTCAATTGGCAGGTCATAGTCAGCTGAGCGCAAGGCCCATGGGCCTCTTGTTAGATAAAGGAGCACAGAAATCGAAATTGAAGGAAGAAAAAAACTTACTCTTTTCTCAAGACCTTTTCCCAAAGTGCTAAGTACTCCATTATGTACACAGAGTCCATTTCCAGTAATGTTTTCATAGCCTGCCGTCGAATCACACTAAATATTGACGAATCCTTTAAATCCACGGCAAAAAGTCGATTCCGTTGGTGTTTATAAACTTTGAACTGTTGTTATGAGTGGCACAATAAAATCGGCAGGCACAAATAATGGAAATTTACAGCTATTTTGATGGAGAGAAAACGGAGTAAAATCTTTCCCCTGCAGTGATTCACTTTGAATGAACCGTTGAACGGTTTGATTGGTTGTCCCGCTACTGACGTCAGACATATCAAGTATATGCCTATAATTCTTGCATTTTTCTTGCATTATTCTTACCGTTCTTACATGATGACTTTGGTAGTTTCTGAATCCTTACACCTTTCTTACGTTCAAATTCACATTCTTACGTATTTCCTACATCTAAAAGACAGATCTCACACATTTCTTACATTATTCCTAAGTTGTTCTTACGCTTGACATAAAAAATATCCGAAACGTTGTCGTTCCTATGGTATTCTTACATGTGCTGTTGGAAATATTGCGAGTATTCATTGTTCTTACATTATTCTTATGTTCGGAATTATTGCAAGGATTGGAGTTCTTATATCATTCTTACGTTTGAACTTTGAAATACTTCAATCAGCAAGGCTTCGTACATTATTCTTTCATTGTGACTTAGAAATGATGGAGGTACTGAGGATCTGATGTTGCTCTTACAATTTGACTTAGATTATTCGTGCAGTCACATAAGTTCTTGCATTAATCTTACCTTTTGACTTTGATACATTAGAGAAAAAGTTGTCCTAACATTATTCCTACGTTTTGACTTAGTAAAATATAAAACCAATGGCTGGTTCTTACATTGTTCATACAGTTTGACTCAGATATATGCTATTAAATATTTGTTCATACATTATTCTTACGTCTTTAGTCGCGTGCTCCTACGTTCTTCCTACATGTATTCAATCTGTATTTTTTAAAGTTTATTTTCCTACACATTTCTTTCGTTTTTCTTACATCCTTCCTGCATTATTCTTACCATTCTTACATGAGGACTTTGTGCGAACGTTGTTTTGTTCATGTGGCGACCACTGTATGTAAGGCACCAAGAACGGAGTGCATGCACTGAACGTACCACTGACCTCCATCGTCTATATCATTCGATGCATGGAAAGCCGATCCTGTCGCGTTCAGATTTCGTTCTCGATGTTTTTGTCAAAGATTTTAAATGATGGATTATGTGTCCAGTTCTCGACTTTCCTGCCATACTCCATCTGTTCAATTCATGATATCCCAATGTTTAAACGTCAATGTATGTTTAAAGCGAATTGTATCGAAAAAAAATTGATTTTGAAATAGAATTTGAAAGGGGACGAATTTTCGGGACAAAATGTAAACAAACTTCTCCAGAATGTCAACAAAGAAATGTTCGTGCATTCTGATTGGCTGAAATTTTGTGTTTACAAACACCAGCCAAATGTAAATAAAATCCGCTATCAATTCGCTTTAAATAGGCCTCAAGCCCAATAGGCCTTAGGTCAGTCATTCACATATTACGCCTACATCCAACCTCGCCAGAGGATCAATGAAAGAATGGACGAATCGGAAAAGTTACTCGGGCGATCACAAAATTTTCTCGGACGAGGTATAAGCCAATTGACTATGAATAAGGACTTTAAAAAAACAAGCCTTGCGATTGGGTGCTTACTGACTAGGGGACCATGGCACAAGTCAAACTTAGTGTCATGAATTTGGCCTCTGGGAGCCATTGAAAAACGTCCATATCATCAAAAGTGCTGAATAAATTTACCAAGAACTTCCACAGTAGTGTTTAACAAATGGCTATCTTTATTTCCACGATGTTTTTAAAAAAATTTCAGTTGAGAATAAAAAAGTTGACTTTTACATCCATTTTTGGACAGCTGATTACATAATGTTGTCGTGATAGCAATCACTCAAAACAGCTGGAATTATTTGACCAAGGCATGGAAATTTCATATAACACAAACTCGATCAAATTTGGTCAATTTGTTCACATGATATTTAAAAAAATGAGGTGTAGATAAATTAATGCTGAGGGGTGTACACGTAGAAGAAGACTTATCTTTGTCACTTTTAACAATCGTATCAAATATGCGACAGATACATGTATCACACGTGTGTCATTATTTTGATTAAAAAAAACATCATGATAATGCCCAAGGACTGTATGAAACGATCACTAAATTACATATAATTGCTGCGTAAGATCACGATATACATGTATGTAAACAAGCTGACACCGGTAGACCTACCTGATCAACGACCGGTGTACCGTACGTGTACGTCAGTAGTTTGAATCAAGTCAACCAGCACATGCGTGGTGCGTTCGAATGATCCAGGTGTACCGTGTTACCATTTCACTCATCAGTGATTCCGCAGTTAGTTTGGAAACGAGCGGCAAATCGTACTTGCGAGAGATCACAAAAGGCGTATTGTTTCTTTTTTCCCATAAAGTTCCTGTTCTTATATGATGGCCAGAATTTCACCCTTGTCAAACGCATTAATCATCGCAGATAGGACTACAGGTTGTGGGAAACTCACACAGTCGTGATTTCAATGAGGAACCCGCAGAACTACACCACGACGTGGCGCTGTCAGTGTAAGACCCGGAAGTCCTATTTTCTAACAGTATTTCCATTGACTTCTTGGCCCCAAATAAACCACTCTGTTTGGTTCGATTTTGATTAAATTACACGGCCCTGTTTCATGTTCAAAGTTCTCCATATATAACTGCTTTGTTTCGTCAGAAATGCCACAGGATGCTAATACTGACAACGTCTTTTGGGTAAATTTCCACGGAAAATTGTGTAGAAAAATGTACACATGCTTTGACGACGTGACGTCAACAGCGAAAAAAGTGACGTCAGTACGTCATTCGGGTCTTATACTGACTGCGCCATCTGCAGTCGTGCGGGTTCCCCATTAGTGACAATTCCAAACTGATGCTGCACAGACTGCACCCAGGATTGTAAACTCCAATATGAATTCTGACTCCGAGACAACTCTTGTAGATTTCATCCTCTGAACTCCCACTCACTTGTCCCTTTCCTGGACACCGAAAAAAATGACCAAATCCTAAGTTGAAGATATCGCATCCAATGAACCTGGGTTTTGCGCTTAGTTCGCACGGCTCACACCACAAACCCCTATGGGCGGTTATATGTGCAAAAATCCAACGTTGCGAAACAAGATATTCTTTTGTAGAAACAGATATAAAAACGCAAATCAAGAAAAAATTTTATGATGGCCAGAATTTCACCCTTGTCAAACGCATTAATCATCGCAGATAGGACTACAGGTTGTGGGAAACTCACACAGTCGTGATTTCAATTAGTGACAATTCCAAACTGATGCTGCACAGACTGCACCCAGGATTGTAAACTCCAATATGAATTCTGACTCCGAGACAACTCTTGTAGATTTCATCCTCTGAACTCCCACTTACTTGTCCCATTCCTGGACACCGAAAAAAATGGCCAAATCCTAAGTTGAAGATATCGCAGGCCGTCATGCTTTGCCAGGCTCGGGAGTGGGACAAGTAAGTGGACAGGGCATTACACTGTTTCTCACCATACCCCTACCCCATTATCTTCAACTTAGGATTTAGTCATTTGTTCCGAGTTCAGGAATGGGACAGGTAAGGGGGAGTTTAGAGTATGTCCATCATTGATTCGACGGAGAATGGAAGACTGATTTACTCTAGTTTCGTTCTTCTAAGGTTACTTTACTGAACACCCATATGACCGCCATATGAATATGCATGGCAAAATAAAGAACGCAAGACTCGCTCATTGGTCAGTTGTGCTGAATAGAATCCATTTTGGTTCCCGAAGCCACCGCTAGGGCTAGAAGGCTCCGGCTCTGGCTGCCATTTTGTTGCTGACGTCATTGTATCGGTCCATTTTCTGGTAAAATTTCATTCTCCTCCGGTCTACAAAACGGCTATGATTTTGACCTTTTGTTACAGATCTGCAACACATACAAACATTCTCATCAATAAACCTCCTTGGTGTTGCCATTCCACGCGATTCGGCGTGGTCGATTACATTTAGCACTCACGTGGTTATTCTTAAAATATCCCGTGATGTCAACATAATGATCTATAAATAGATCCGCGACAAATTTTTGTCGCAAAAATGGCAACCAGAGCTGAAGCCTTCTAGCCCTAGCGGTGGCTTCGGGAACCAAAATGAATAGAATCAATATTTTTTTTGTATGGTCGTGGGCTACCTTAACCCACAGCATAAATATCTGAAGTAACCTTAGAAGAACGAAACTAGAGTATCTTTCCTGTCACACACTTTCGTAGTACATCAAGAGGAACAACGACGGTGTTCGATCACATGGTGTAGATCCTTATGTAGCTCTCTAGCAACTGATGAACCGAGTCAAAACGACCTGTTGATCAACGATTACATGTCCATACAGCAGTGAAAGCCGTTGATAAACACTCAAATATAAAACAGGCCCGGAAAAAATGACATCGGTGAGCGTGACACATGGCGCCACCATCGACGAAAGCACTGAAGCAATGAGATGCTTCAGGTACCCATACTACCCGCTGACGATCTCACACGTCACTGTGTTCTTTTTCGTGTTATTCGTCCCATTTTACATGGTCGTCATATTCGTCGGTTTGGTCGGTAACAGTTTAGCCTTCGTCGTGTTGGGGAGGGAGAAACCATTTACGTCGACCTCAGTCTTTCTCCGCAGTCTCGCAGTCGCCGACAGCCTCTTCCTTGTGTGTCGTCTTTTGTTTAGTTCACTCTATGGTATCTATTTCTCCTTTGGCGTGTTTGCAGAGTACATGGTATTTTTCACTATGGCATATGGCTATCTCTGGACGTTTCTGTGGATGGCGAAAACATGGTCTGTGTACTTAACTGTGTGCGTTGCGGCGGAACGCTTCATTGCTGTCTGTAAACCGCTACAGGCGGTGTCTCTGTGTACCGTCAGGAACGCTCGTTACGCTTGTCTCCTAACTACTATTTTCTCTTTTCTTTATCGCTTTGTTTTGTTTTTTGCGTACAAAACTGTCTGGAGCTACGATCCTTGTACCGCCACATACATACCAATTAGCTTTCGCGAGATGACATTTTACTCCAATGTATATTTTCAAGCCACCTATGTCGTCTATCTGCATATGGTGATAATGACGTTTTTCCCCATAACGTTCCTTGTATTTATTTCGTATCGCTTGATTGTAGCTCTGAACAGATCGGTTGCAGGTCAGACTGGCGGCAGGGCTGGTGCACGAACAAAGTTGGGTACAGTCAGGGTTTTAGCCGTTGTCATCACCTTTATTCTTCTTGAAGTTCCTAGCGCCTTGGTGCAGATTGTTGGAATAGTACTTCAGTATATCTCCAATCATAATATTGACGTCACCGTATACCATACGTCCCTAGAATTCTCTTACTTCCTTGTTCTGATCAACAATTGCTTGAACTTTTTTATTTACTGTCTCACAGGGACCAGATTTAGACGCACGTTGAAAGGGTTGTTCTCAAATTAGGGATTCGGAACTCGGAATGAGTGGAAGAAATTCATCCAAGCACCTGTTGTTGTATGAAATGTTCGGATGAAAAATAGTTAATAGTGAGGTTTCGCAACTTGACGAACTACGAACACGAAATACGAAAATAGAGTTCGTATTTCGTATTAAGCAAATACGAAGTACGAAATACGAAGTGATATATGACATGCGCAGAAGGTATTATAGGAGGCGCTTTGGTTAAAATGGCGAACCCAGCAGATCTTGAACTGATGTTGGTAGCCAGCGAAGATGAGGATGATATGGTTCTGTTCCTCTTACCAGAGTCGAAGGATACTACGTATGACCCAACAAAACCGAACTTTAATCTGGAGGACTATTCTGACGCACAATGCTGGGCGTTCTTCAGGTTTGAGAAACAGGACATCTACAGACTTGCAACAGCTCTTAGATTTCCTGAACGATTCGTCCTGCGAAACAGATGTGTTATGGATGGGATATCGGCTCCGTGCATTTTCCTTGCCAGACTTGCGTATCCAAACAGATTGGTGACTCTTGAAAATTTTTCAATTATCCCAAAACTGTACTGTCAATGTCAATTGCATGTGTACTCGACTACATTTACGACACTTTTGCGGACAAGATCACCAACCTAAATCATCCATGGTTGGTGGGTAGGTTCCAGGAGTTCGCCGATGCCATTCATGCCAAAGGTGCNGTGCTTTGTCAACCAGTCTTTGTTCTGCTACTGACAAAATGCAGCTTAGCGCCACCACCACCGCGACTCCCACTTTTGACGGAAGACCCGATTCCACCACTGGATCCCCTCTGCCTCTTCGGCGATTCGAAGGAAAAATAGAGAGTTTTCGCAAATCCCCCGAAACGCCGCCGCGAACTTCTATCCCGCTAATGTTCGCTGTTCTCTTCGCGGCGTTGAACAATGGGATTGGCGTTCGCGTTGGCGTTTCGGGGCGCTTTGCGAAAACTCCCTATTGACGACGCCGCCAAATGGCCATCACAACGGGACAGACTTTTTTTACAAGTCGCTTCCAATGAAATGTGACCCGTCACATCAAATCACAAGATATGAACCAGGATGAACCAAAATAACTCGAGGAGCTGCGATAAAGCTTGAGGCAGAAACGTAATCACTGAGATTTTACAAAACGCAGGTCTACAATACGCCAAGGGCTACGGAAATTGACAAAAGGTTGGTCTCAACCTGCCAACTTCAGAGCGACTTTGTACGGTACTCGTTTTGTGGTGACGGGTCAGAAATGGACTTCTGTTAGATGAGTGGGGAGACAGTTACAAGTCCTTCCATACACACGGAGGCCCCAAGCAGCAGATTTTAATCGCCGCAGTGTTTTAAACCATTACATGATCTTACATCATGCGTCATCACGAGGTTGGTTTTGACCCCTTGCCATGTCATTACCAACGGCGACATGCTGGAGGACATTCCTGGTACACGATTTTATAATAGGGTCGTGTAATGTCGTGGGTTTTCGAGCGTCAAGGCCCTTGCTAATCGGCCATATCGGGTGACAGACAACGTCAATTGCAAAGATTCTATTCAAGCAAACCGCACCGAGACCCGCCAGGCTACGCCCTACACTATTCATTCACAAGAGGGGATTGTGCTTTATCTTCCTGTTAACCAATCACAAGGTGGACCTAGCGGACGAAAACATATAATTATGGTTACGTTCACCGTCCGTCGGCGCTGTGGTCGATATGGTGCGGGTGACCAATCACATTCAGTGTTACATGTTCAACTTAATCATAGGTTCATTTTTCGTTTTCGTACGTTCAGTTTTGATACATACCTACTAAGACGAACGTCTGCTTGGCTAAAATCGTCTCAAGCAGAGTTGAGAGATCCCGTTTTGCCGTCCCGAGTTTTGGATTCTCGGAGCCCACGGACGACCGCGCTCGCCCCACAGACCCCAGTTGATTTTCAGGATCCGGAACCCCAGTCATTGGCGCCACAGCCGGCCGTTGGACCACCTGACCCATTTCCTGTACCTTTAGTGCCACAGGCTCCTGTTGTAACGTACGCTTCTTTGCCCAATTATGGTCTCCCAAAATTAGAAATTAACACCTTTCACGGTGATCCTTTAGAATGGCCAGAATGGTTCTTGACGTTCCGAAATCTGATAGATGACAACCCGATTTTGACTGAGACCCAGAAAATAGGGTACTTGAAGACCTTCTTGGGCAAGGAACCGTTAAGTAGGGTGCTTGGTTTATTGTTGAAGGGTGAAAGATATGATTTGGCTATCCAAGAGTTGAAAAAACGCTATGGAAACTCTACGTTTATCATTGAGGCGTACATGCAGAAAGTGAGAGAGTGGCCAAAAATGACAAAAACTAGTGAGCTGGCTGGTTTCTGTACACAGGTCAACCAGCTAGTCCAGGTGTTCCAAACTATGGGTTACACCTCTGATTTAAATGCCAAGGGCTTGCTGACTGACCTGACGTCGAAACTACCCGGCTTCATGCGGGAGTCTTGGGGAAATCATATTGTGAAATATGGCGCAGGTGATCCAACGGTTGAGTTATTTCATGCATGGTTGCTGAAGAAAGAGGAAGCCCTCAGATATGGGGGTACCTTTACTGGGTCGACCGGATCTGGTACTTCGCGTGATTCTAAAACTGCCACTAAACAGAAATCGAAAAGTGTAGGAAAAGCTGAGACCCAGTCCACATATTTGACTCCATATTTCGATCGTGCGTGCGACAAATGCGCACAGGACGAGGTCGACAAGCGGTAGTTTAACAACATTGTCAATAGAAGTCTCCCTTGAACGCGGGCATGCGTATTGCAGCATCGGGAAGGAATACTTACTTCGCGTGATTCTAAAACTGCCACTAAACAGAAATCGAAAAGTGTAGGAAAAGCTGAGACCCAGTCCACATATTTGACTCCTACGAGTAGGCCTACGAATACTGATAAAAAGAACAATAGTATGAATGATACCAAAAATGACAGAAAAGGCGCGTTAGTGAGGCGATGTCAGTGTTGCGCTGGTTCACATTGGCTTACTGAGTGTGATTCATTTGCTAAGAAAGCCCCAAAGGCTAGAATTCAGTGGTTTAGAGCTGAGGGGCGCTGTTATCTGTGCCACAAGAAGGCTCATCGAGCATCTGAATGTCTTTCTAAGAGAAGATGTACTGTAGACAACTGTGGCGGGCCACATTCTCCCCTGCTTCACGAAGCCTTCACCGCGGTTGAAAAGGACCTTGCCCCCTCCACTAGTACTGTATCTGCGGCAACGCGCCATTTGGTATCGTCAGTTTACTTGCAAGTACTGCCAGTTCGAATGTATTCTCCAAATGGGCGTGTCGTGGATACATTTGCTCTCCTTGATTCGGGTAGTCAAACTACTCTTATCCAGGAGTCATTTGCCCGTGATGTTGGCTTGAGTGGGCCCTCTGCATCGTTGTCTATAGGCAATATAAAGGAAAATGAACCAGTTCAGAAATCGAAGCGCGTTACATTTTGGTTGAGTGACCCTGGTAACCCAAATATGTCACCAATTAAGGTTCATGATGCCTGGACATACAGTTCAGCTTTCAATTTGCCACGTCATGCTGTGCCACGCGCTGACAATGGCACCCTGAACTGGCCCCATACTCATGACTTAAACATACCCGATGTTGACCCGAGCCAGATTATGATTTTACTAGGTGTGAATACCAAGAAGGCATTTGTACAACTTGAAGTGCGCGAAGGTCCTGACGATTTGCCGATGGCAATTCATACACCACTAGGATGGACCCTCATGGGTCCCTTGATGGAAAATAAAACCCAGAGTCATTGTGAAGCGCAGGCGTGTGCGAACGTGAACTTGACCACTGAAAATGATCTATCAGAAAAAGTAGAATTTTTGGAAAACGGAAAGTTACGGTGTGACTAATGCCAATGAGAAACCGTACTCCATTGAGGACACCAAAGCGCAGGCGTTGCTGGACTCCTCGGTCCAGCACCTGGACAATGGACACTATGAGGTTAGTATGTTGTGGTCGAAACCTGAGATTTCTCTGGAGAACAATAGGTGTGTAGCAGAACGAAGATTCAATCAGATCAAACGCAAGTTGAGTAAAGATTCGAAACAACGTGAGAAATATGAAAGTGTTGTCAATGGTTACATAGCTTTTGGGCGGGACACCCTAATTCAAGATCCAAGATCCGAGATCCAAGACCCAATTTCAAGATCCAAGACCCACCCCATCTTCTCAAGTCGACAGTACTAATTACAGAAAGTAGTGAAACAACAGAAGGAGCTGGATGATATTTTAAAAGCGAATCGATAGCGGATTTTGTTTACATTTGGCTGGTGTTTGTAAACACAAACTTCAGCCAATCAAAATGCACGAAAATTTCTTTGTTGACATTCTGGAGAAGTTTGTTTACATTTTTTCCTGAAAATTCGTCCCCTTTCAAATTCTATTTCTAAATCAAATTTTCTCGCTTTCGATTCGCTTTAATATCATAAATGTCATGATCAGTGTCAACCATGAAATTCTCAAGTAGCTGTAGTAGGCCTACTTTCGGAGATTTCCCTGAAGTTGACGACCNGCTTTATGGAGACTAGAGAGTTGGGGTTCGTTCAAATAATAAGATTGATATAGAAGACAAGAATTTATTAGCTTCATCGACATCAACATGCATGTACAAACATTCCCAATCTTTCTTCATTACAACTCTTCATGTTTCATTCACACATACCCTACACACGTTACATAAGATGACGTACATGTACACACAATCTGCACGACGTCCAGTGGCGTGAGTGAGTCGGGACTCAATTCCTGACTGAATGAACGTAATGTGCGTCCTAGTTTAAATACGCCGCCCAAACGACGTCACAACAACGACGGGAATTTACAACTCATGACGTCACTCGAAAACATGAACGGCAATGAATGGGGAAAACCCGTAAAAGTAGAAATCTTAGGAGATTAGCTCTAACTCGCCTAAGTTTGTCTAATTAATTCTAGAATCGAACACTCTATACAATAAAGGCAAGGATCACATAGTTAAGCAGGGTAGATTAATAGAAATTAGGGGAGAAGAAATCCTAGGACCGATCACATAACTGTATCAATACGCAATGTTTTGGAACTACTTCCGCAAAGTCAACAAGATCGCCGACGGCGATATCGGCCTAATAAAATGGGCCTAAAGTGCCTAAAACCGGTATCTAAGGAATTCAAGTAATGAAGGGTAAATTCTGTGACATCAAATTATCTAGGACACGCAGTTTGACTAAACATAAGTTGTACAAGAACGCAGAAATTGCAGTTTGAACCTGAGTAAGTTACACGCAGCGAAGCGCGTGGCTAATTATAATAATCAATACACGTGAGTACCACGGACACAGTCACACAAAAAGGTTGCAAATGCAACGAATACATTACAGATTGAGGTGAAACTTACCAAGAGATATCTAGAAAGTATATACGAAAAGTCCTTAAAGGCCTGAGAAAATCTGAGAAGGAAAAGGTAGGTATAAAAGGTCCAGAGGATCAAAGATCAGAGGACGTCGTCTGCAAATACTATGACCTAAGAGTAATGAATATTAATGAAGGTGAGAGATCCTGATACGTCAATCTACAAATCATGAATATTAATGAAGGTGAAAGGTCATGACACGTTTAGAATGAATTATAGTAACTTCGTTATAGGCCTATCCACTGGCACGACGTTGACACTGTGACCATGGTGACGTCCCTCGGTATGAAGTTCCGACCGCGTGCGCTTTGCTGACCTGAATGCAGAATGTTTTCTAGCATTTCGGGACATTTGGTAAAATTGGGGGAAATAACGTGTAGCTAGGTTTATTGTGGGCCGAACATGTAGGCCTAGAGGTTGCTACAGCATTGGGCGGCCCAGCTGTTTGTCTTCGCGGCAGAACTGACGGTCTACATGGAATTGGTGCGTTGGTTGAACAGGAAAAGATAGCGATGAAAATAATGATTACTCCCTCGGTTTTTGCGTTTTTTTCGTCATTGCGTTTTTGCGTAAACTCCAGTAAGCCCGAATTTTACACGTGGGGAGTTGTTTCATGTGGCAAAACTCATATATTTCACTGACTTGAAAGCAGATTTTCTCTAGAATTTCGGTACTTTAGTAAAATAGGGAATATCTTCTCCCAGATACATGAAAAATAAAAGCAGTTTCTTTACAAATAAGTTTCGAAATAGAGGTGTCATTTGGTGTTGTCATTTTTCACTTGAGATGGTCCGCAATCAATGACGTTTATCTATATTGTGAGTATCCCTAGGTGTTATTGGCCATCCGGATTCAGACCAAGCAAATACGTGTTGCATGACTTTGCAGATAGTTCAGAAAAGGCCTACGGAGCGGTCTGCAGATGTTTACTGAATCTGGAGACGTTCATGTCTCACTGGTGGCCTCTAAGACAAGGGTTGCTCCTGATCAAAAGCACTGTCTGAAGGCCTACGGAGCGGTCAGCTATCTGCAGATGTTTACTGAATCTGGAGACGTTCATGTCTCACTGGTGGCCTCTAAGACAAGGGTTGCTCGTGTTCAAAAGGACTGTCTAACTTTGCCGCGATTGGAACTCCAGGCAGCGGTATTGGCTGTACGGCTTTGTGAGACCTTGAGATCAGAACTAGATTTAGAAATATCAGAAGCTTGTTTTTGGTCAGATTCGTTCATCGTGTTGCAATATATTCGAAGTGAGTCAAAACGGTACAAGACCTTTGTTGCAAATAGGGTTGCTGAAATTAGATCTAAAACTGAACCAACTCAGTGGCTTTTTGTCCCAGGCTACTTGAATCCAGCAGACATTTCTTCGAGGGGTATAATGCTGAATGAATTGAATGACCTCCCCGGAGAGACGTGGTTTAGAGGTCCGGGGTTTCTGTGGACCAACGAATATCCAACACAGGAAGTGTTACCAGAATTGAATGACGACTGTGAAATAAGGCATTCAAATGTCGTATCCAATGTTACGACATTCCCCGATCAAAGTATCATAGATCCAACTGAGTTTTTTGACTTGTTTCGCTTGAAGCGTGTGACAGCATGGTGTCAGCGGTTTTGTTGGAATGCGAAAAATCCTGGGGAAAAAAGAACCGGAAAATTGATCAGTGTCAAGTTTTAACTGACCATTTTTGGAGACGCTGGAGGAGAGAGTACTTACCCACGTTGACCACCAGATCGAAATGGCGTTCGGGGGTTCGGGATCTGAGGGAGGGAGACGTCGTCTTGATTGTAGACAAAAATGCCCCTCGAGGCGGCTGGCCTTTGGCACGAGTAGTGGAAACCCTTCCGGGTAATGATGGACGTGTTAGAGTGGTAAAGGTGAAAACTAAGATGGGAATTCTTACTCGCCCAGTTTCTCACCTTTGCTTATTGGAGGGAGTCTAGATGTTAGGAGACTTTGTCAAGATGTTGTAAGACTTTGTCAATGTTTTGAATTATGGTTTGAAATCATTTAATTGATTCACGAGTTAATGTGTAAACACGCACCGAGAGCCTAGGTATAGTGACCCCGAAATTTTAATACCGTCTTGTAATATTCTGCTGCTGTGAAACCTCAGACAGCAGCGGGGCCCGGGATGTTGAGAATTAAACATGAAATCCTATCATGCCTAGTCACGTTTTTTATGACCTTTTAGTACGTTCTTTGATCTACACTGATTTGCTCTATTCACCTGATTCCCAGGGCCTAAATTCCTA
>NMRB01001055.1:9402-25630 GCA_002633025.1 Notospermus geniculatus | reverse complement strand
TCTCGGTCGCCGTCGAGTGGACCAGCTGGACGGAATTTCCACAATGGCGAAGGTGTGATCAATTTTAGGTTGGCGACCGGTATCAGTTCCTTGCGCTCATATTCAATCGCAGGTAACATGTTTAAAAGCAAGTCGCAAAGCAGAAAATCTGCAGTGGATTTCTAGCTTCAGGTTTACTGTCGATAACTTTCAGAAGGAGTTAACTTTCAGAATATCGTTTTGTAGTTTGGTGTTCTGAAGATGTTAAAAATCGTCTCAGCAGATAAGCGTTTCTCCCATATAATCAGGTCGTCAATCAGCAACTTTCCATAATATGCCATATTCGTCTTGTCGGGTAGGTCGTTTGGGATGCCGATTTTGAACGATTGAGAATTATCCTTGTTCTTTGTGGTCGGTTTCCGCATCTTATATTCACCTTCAGGCTTGCCATTCAAGAACAGCATTAGACCTGAACTTAAACTCCAGGTTAACCCGACGTGGTACCAGGTGTGAATATTGACGTTTCTGACAATCGCAATGTATTCCCTTTTTGAAGTCTTGAATGCTGATTCAATGTATCCTTCACTGTTATACGCCATGTACATGCCGATCTTCGTGTAAACGGTTTGACCTCCACTAGAAAGGACGTATATTTGCCTTCGACCATCCGTTTTGTTGAAAAAAAATAAATACATGACTGCAGACCACCCTTTGCTACAGAGATCCATGTTCCCAAAACACCGACTTCGTTGGTTTCCATAATCCAAATACGTGTATGCCGGTGGTTCGAGCAAAATTGCCTTACCATTCTTTCCACTTATGAAAGTTGGTTTTCCAATCACCAGAGGCGTTATACCATAGCCAACGAGTGTATTATTCTTCACTTCATCCATTGGTATGACGGAGGCCGCATCTATAGCAGAATAGCCATGCATTATGAACAGTTAGGCATGTCATACAGGAAATTGAGTTTAAAGCCTCACAGTATTGAATATTACGGTATTTTCAAAGTGTTAGGAGACTGCAGGTAGAGGTGTCATAGCCTCGTGAAGGTCCCCAAAATGCTTGCCTGATACGTACTTTAAAAAATCAATGCTTAGTTTTCAGTTAGGCATCGAAAAAACAAAAGGCAGAGCTCTAATGTATCCACATAGAACATAGTACATTTTACACTACACTAACGTCGGAGGACGTAAGCACTTTCTGGATTCAATACAGTGCGGCTTTAAGTGTAGGTCCACGAATAGACCAGGCAGAAAGTGATAAAGTGGGGGTCGGCGGATTGCAGTGAAATTTGGTATGTAGATGCCCCCTGGTGAGGGATAAAAGCACGCAAAATATTGGCCCAATCCTCTGGCTAGTTGGGTCGTATATAGCAAAAGTGTGCTTTTACAGGGGTCAAAGTAGGCAGTCATAGTGAAGCCTCTGCAGGGTCCAGGGCCCGGTTGCACGAAACTCACGACAGCACTATCTTGGTGTTAGCGCTATCTTCATGTTAGATGACGTCAAAATCCATTGTTCTTTTACGTCATTTAACATCAAGTTAGCGCTAACACCAAGACAGCGCTGTCGTGAGTTTCGTGCAACCGGGCCCTGGATGACAAAGCTGGTCTGAAACTGTAGCATGAGACCTCATCTTTACAAAACAAAAAGAAAATCTTTGGTTTTTCTTGCCGTTGCAGAGATATGCCTGACGTATGTGTAGACATTTAACGTACTACAAAAGAACGACATAGCCGTAAGGCTGGGTTTACATAGAGCGACACGAAACACGTTCACTCGACACGGTACGTTGACATACGCGTGTGTTGATTAACTGACAATGGATTTTCCAATCTGTCGTTTTATACATTGGTCTATACGCGTGGGGTTACGTAGACGGTAGAGAGTGGAGTATATACACGTTTTGAAGAGAACGAACATGCTCTTCTTCCAGGCGTGTGCTGACTTCGTGGGAAGATCTTGCGTTGTCTCGAAGTACGGAGATGGGCATTTTAGGATGTTTCCTCATCAAATATCACTAAGCCTCGCTTATGTCGCCCTTACGTACAGTCAGAACTAGTTGGCAACTGATAATCGGCGCGTAGTTGGAACTAATTAGTCACAACTACTAGGTGACATAAGCTCTCGGGCGTCACAGAGTAACTAGTTGCCAACTAGTTGCAAACTAAAAATATCCAGATCCTGAAAGTCGCACATGTTCAACTTCAGCGACTAGTTGACAACTGTATATCCTGAAGACAGCCAATGAAATTCGCTTTACATTCCACGTGGCCTAACGTGACCACGTGATCTAATCACCACGTCACTTAAAATCAAAGGAAATCTGTGTCGACATAAGCACTCAAAAGACGGCGATAAACTAGTTCCAGGCAGTTGCGACCGATCGGTATTTTTCTACTCGGTGGCAACATAAGTTATCAGTTGCAACTTGTTGACGCTGTTTCTATCACATCGTAGGGCGACATAAGCGAGGCTTTATTTGCATCACGAAATGCATGATACCTAATGAAAATAATGCCAAAATTCGAGGCATCGTGTCAAATGATAGACACACGATGAAGGCCTATGTAAACCGCCGTGTTGGCGTGTCGTAATATCTACGCGTACCGTAGCGTGTATTCCGTGTATCGACACGCTCTATGTAAACCCAGCCTAATACATCCGTAGTACATCACTAGTGCATTTATGCATGACTTTGCACCTGCATATCTCTGCAATGGAAAGAGTAACCGGGGATTTTATTCTTGTAATCAAGAGAGGTATCCCTCAACTCCTTCCTCTGATGTGCTTCCTCACCCCTGCAGAGGGTCCGTAATTCGTTGTAGACCAAACAATACCGTACCTTTTTTGACACGAAGGCATTACAGCACTGTACCTTTAAATTAAGAGTGATTTGGAACTAAACAAAAATGGAAAAAAAATCCAAGGAGCATCTATTTTCATTCACATATAAGGAATATCTCCTGCTGTTGCCTGCCAAGGCGTGAAAATTCACTCAAACGGACAGCATTTTGATGAAAAATTGATGTTACCATTAAAAAACTAGTTTTCGGCAGTATATTTGCCCCTTACTCCCAAACGGTGTGACCAATCTCTGAAATATTTGGTCTGTCCTCATTATGCCCCAAGACCATCTTCTGGTAGGAATTTGAGCCAGTTCTGATGATCCCCCCACCCCCCACCCGACACACACACTTCAGACAAAAATGAGGATACTTATAGCCGGACACTCATTCATTCGTCGATATAAGAAATATTTAAGAGACACTGCATCTGTGCGTCGACCAACAGAGTTTAGTGCTAGTTTTGGATTACCCCCAGAGTTTTATGTCGGTGTGGAAGGCGTCAGTGGGTTATGCATTAATGAAGCTGGGATCTCGCGTCTGACTGAGCAGGTACAGAGACACCGTCCGGAAGTCTTGGTATTAGAAATTGGGTCGAATGAACTGGCCAGTGGCTCTTCACCTGCAGAGGTGTCCAGGGAATTAGATCGGTTCATCTATAGCGTTTGGCGCGACACAACGGTACGGACAGTCGTGTTGCTTCAAGTTGTTCAGCGACGCAAGACCAGAAGGGTCCCCGTACATGAGTTCGACACGCGGAGGTTAGAATATAACAGGAGAATTCAAAACCTTGCCAGGAGCAATCCCAACGTGTATGTTTGCAAGCACGACAGATCTATCTTGGTAAACTTGAGCCCGCGGGTCTCTGCTGATGATATCCATATAACTTCCCCTGAAGGCATGAGACTATACCACTTTAGTATCAGAAAGGCAATGATGCATGGAATAGAAAGGAACAATGAAAACCGCAATCGACTACCCAGCATCCAAGCTTATTTCTAGTTTATCGTTGCGTTTGTCATCACCTTGGATATCACGACTACCGAAATCGAATGTTCATATCTCGTCTATGCTGATGCTTGTGGTTAGATAGAAAGCTAACTCAGGCTCGTGTGTTCTATGTTGATGCTTGTGGTTAAATAGAAAGCTGACTCAGGCCCTGTGTGTGTGTGGAGCGATTATCAGACCTGTTATAGATCGAAATAGATTGAGGATTTAGGAGTGTTGTTCCAGATTCGCACCTTCAGTTATGGCGGAATTCCCTGGCTTGGACTCACCCGAGATGGGTCGACCGAAGCGGAAAGCTCGGCTTCCAGGACACTTAAAGGACTTTATCTTGGAGAGGTACCAGGAAGATTCCTCATCATACGCTTCTAGTCGATCAACCCAGAGGGATCGGTTGAAGATGGAACGGGATCTCCTCCGAGACGACGTCAATGCCTATTGCGACAAGACGGATCGGTTGCTGGGCGAGGGTGGTAGCAAGTTAACCCTGCGGCGTTTGGACTCGCGTTTGGAGAAGTCGTTCCATCAGTTGAAAGGGATTACAGATAAACTCTTAGATGATAACAGTGAAGACCATTGCCCCCAAGAAGACCTGGAAGACACTCATATCCTGAATATTACAAAACGTCAGATTGAAGACTATCAAGATAAGATCGCTGAGGGGCTAGAATCTCAGAGTCAGACATCGCCTGAACCGAACGGAGACAAACAGACTCCTAGGCCTGAGAAGCAACGTGTCTTGACGACTCCGTCGTCAGTCCGCCCAAAGGAGTTGGGAATCCCATTGCGTAAAAAAGAGAAGTCAACGCCTGATGAGCCTGAGAAAGGCCCAGGCAAAGAGTCAGTCGAAAGACTCAAAGTGAAAGCCCAAGGCCTTGCCAAAGAAGATAGGATCATCGCCGAAAAGAAAAGATTGTTGGAAAAGGCTAAGAAACTTTTAGAGAAACGACAAGCTGAAGTTGATAGTGTTGTAAGTCCTAAAACAGACAACCAACCGAAAAAGACGAAGCCGATGAAAGAAGAGCCAAAGTTCAAGTTGGAGCCTGTCACTCCTGATGATCGTGCATTGCGGGTACCTCGCACCTCCACTGAGAAGAAGAAGGCACCAGAAGAGGGTAGGATGGAAGAGCTCCTCTCATTGTTGATGACGGATGCCGATATAGATTCCTCGGCCCGTTCATTATATAGAGATGAGGGAGCCGCAGACATCAAACGATTCTTTCAAGGGTTAGCGAAGCCGGCCCTGCCTAAGTTTACAGGGACACGCGGCGAATACCAAGACTGGTGGGAACAATTCAATACATTCGTTCATCGAGAAGAAGTTCCTCCCAGGTTTAAGATGGTGATGCTCAAGAATTGTTTGTCAGGGCCCCCCGCGGAATTGGTGAAAGGTCTGGGGTACTCAGAAATACAGTATGAAATGGCGATCGCTAAGTTGGAGCAACGATACGGTGGGGAGCGACGGATGCTTCAACGCCTGATAGAGACTATTACTTCGACTCCGACCTTGAAAGAGGACAACCTGAAAGGTGTCGCTGCCTTTGCAAATACTCTTTACGACATTGTGGCGAAGCTACAAGATGCAGGGCAAGTCGGCGAACTGGAAGGCAATTCGGCGTTGTACACCATCGTTCTGCAGAAAGTGCCCGACCAGTTTCTTGTCCAGTTCCAGAACGAGAAATTTAGATTAGGTCCCGATGGTCTTCTCACCTTCACTAAGTGGTTAAATAAGCAGATAGCCATCAGGCTCGAGATGGCAGAGTTGAAGGAGCCTTTAAAGAAATCGAAACAAGAGAGCGGCTTTCATGGGAAAAAGAACCCTGACAAGCCTAATAGAAGTCATGCGAGCCCCGCTGAGACGAAACCCACAGAGGCTTTTACATCGTCTACACCGGCTACCCCGAGCGTGCCGCCTTCGAGCGCACCACCTCCGAGCGCACCACCCAACCAATCGTCATCGAATAATAGTACATCGTGCCCCATATGTCAGGGCAAACATAGGGTTGGAGGTTGTGATCAGTGGAGGAAAGCTTCTGTCGAGAAACGCTGGGCCATGGCTAAAGAACATAGAATCTGCTATCGGTGTCTCGGTATAGGTCATCGAGGCCGGGACTGCCAATCAACACGGAAGTGTGAGATAGACGGGTGTGACAAGACACACCATAGAAACCTGCATTCGAGGAACCCACCTAAGAGTGAAGGAACGAAAGCACCTGACCCACCAAAAGCAAACAATGCGTTTGGGTTCAACAGTGAGGGCAAGGTTAAACCCGTTAGAGTTGGATTACGCGTCCTGCCAGTATATGTCATAGGAAAAGGAGGACATAAGCGGAAGCTTCAGGCCTTTTTAGATGACGGATCTGATTCTTCATACATTCGAGCAGACATCGCTAGATCTTTGGGATTGAATATCGAGGATTCGAATATTGTTCTGTCCACGCTGACTGAGAAGGAGAATATCGTATCGAGCGGACTTGTGTCTATAGAAGTGGAAAGCCTTGACAAGCAGATTAGGAAGCGGATAGGGGTACGCACACTGAATAGCATGTGTGAAGGTCTCAGGCCGTCAGATTGGACAACTCTGAAGGAGCGATGGAACCATCTCAGCGGGATAGACTTCCCTAGGACGTCCGGACATCGTAAGATAGATTTACTTATCGGGTCAGATCATCCTGAGCTTACGCTAACGTTGGAGGAACGTGTTGGTCAACCAGGTGAGCCTATAGCGCGCAAGACTCCCTTGGGATGGACATGCACGGGTCCACTAGCTCGGACATCGGACGGTTCAGGAACACATTATGCTCAAGCTTATGTTAGCCAGTCCTCTGTGGATCTCCAGATGGATGAAGCGATGCGACGTCTATGGAACATGGATACTA
This sequence comes from Notospermus geniculatus, assembly GCA_002633025.1. NCBI lineage: Eukaryota > Metazoa > Nemertea > Pilidiophora > Heteronemertea > Lineidae > Notospermus > Notospermus geniculatus. The sequence goes on along the minus strand of NMRB01001055.1, from coordinate 18,921 downwards.
TCGGAAAGTCTGCTGACGAAAATACACCCGAAGAGAAATCAGCATTAGATAAAGCCACTCAATCGTTGAAGTATGTGGAAGCGGAAGGCAGATACCAAGTTGGTATACCCTGGAAAGAGGATAGACCCCTCTTGCCAGACAACCGCGCAGCAGCCGAGAAAAGGCTTAGAAGTCTCGAAGCTAATCTAAAGCGGAGACCAGAGGTGGCTGACAGATACAAGAAAGTATTTGAAGATAACCAAACAAAAGGGTACATTAGAGAGATCTTAAAAGAAGAGAAGTACACTCCTGGATGGTACTTGCCGCACTTCGGCGTGGTTAAGGAAGATAGAGCTACGACCAAGGTACGAGTTGTTTATGACGGTGCCGCGGTGTATGGGGGAACGAGCCTGAACGACCAGATGTTGGCAGGACCCAAGTTGCAGCAAGACATCTTGGATGTACTGATAACATTTCGACAAGGAGCCATCGCCCTTATGGGGGACATCCAAGAGATGTTCAGCCAAGTTCTGTTAGAGCCCGACGATAGAAAATACCATCGCATCTTGTGGCAAGATAAAACATTTGAATCTACTAGGCTGCCGTTTGGTGATCGTGCTTCGCCCTTCTTGGCGCAGTTGGTTGTGCGTGTTCATGCGGAGAAAAATCAGGCTGCGTATCCACTGGCATCGGAGACTTGTCTCAAGAACTTGTATATGGATGATGCTCTTAAGTCTGTGGATACAGTGCATTTAGCGAAGACACTTAGAAACGAGTTGACTGAACTGCTGCGGAAGGCAGGTTTCACCATACGGAAGTGGTGTAGCAACAGTGTCGAGGTGTTGATGGATATCCCGGAGGAAAGTCGAGCACCAGGAATACTAAACTTAGAGGAATCAGAGTTACCTTGTCAAAAGCCTCTAGGAGTTCTCTGGAATGCGGAGAAAGATGTCTTTAGTTACCAGTGCAAGGTTGAAGAAGTAGGAATCGTTACGAAGAGAACGACACTGAGTTTAGTAGCTAGGCATTTTGATCCGTTACAACTGTTGGCGCCATATGTAATACGCGCAAAGATGATCCTTCAAGAAGCGTGGATCGCCGGTTTGGGCTGGGACGAGCCCTTCCCTACTTCATTGGAGAGCCAAATGAGAACTTGGATAGAGGAGCTGCCCGGAGTGGAATTGTTTGAAGTTCCTAGGTGTTACCACAAGGATAAGCCAGTAACCACCGAATTACATACGTTCACGGATGCATCGAGTTTGGCTTATGGCGCTGTAGTGTACATCAGGGATAGCTACTCTGATGGGACAATCACAGTTAGGATCGTGTTAGCCAAAGCCAAAGTGACGCCGCTCAGAGCAGTGAGCATACCTAGATTAGAGTTGATGGGTGCAGTGCTCGGACTTCGATTAGCTCTGAAATGCAAGGAACTGTTAGGAATAACTACGCTGATATTTTGGACGGACAGCATGGACGTCGTGTTCTGGGTACATGGCCAATCCAGACGTTATAAACCATTCGTAGCACATCGAGTAGCGAGGATACAAGAGAAGACTAGTCCCCAACAGTGGCGGCATGTTCCTGGCTTAAAAAACCCGGCCGATTTAGCTACACGAGGAGCCAAGGTGTCCGAATTGACCGGTGAAAACGCCTGGACATGTGGTCCAGAGTTTCTGTACTCTGAAGAGAAAGATTGGCCACCTCAGAAGAACATTGCTGTTCAGGAATTGTCGGAGTCTGCCCAAGTAGAGGTTCCAAAGAGTCAGTCGCACAGTTTCGGAACGGTGAAAAAACATGAACTTGACGCGCGTGCGGGAGATTTAGGAAGCACGCCGGTCTTGGACTGCCGCAAGTTCTCTAGCATGACTAGGTTGGTGCGGGTCACGGCATGGATTTTCAGATTCATTGACATTTTGAAAACCAAGAGAAGGCCCTCTAGCTCGGTGTTGGAGAGTTCAGAGTTGNATATAGCCCTTTGAAGTTTTTCACGAAACGCCCCCTGGAGGCCAAACTAGGAATCCAACCGTGCTCAAAATCGAACTCGACCTAGATCTTAGGCCCATATACACACCCACCAAAGACCAAAAAGATTCGTCGAAAAATAAAGGTGCTAGAGCGCTAACAAGCCAAAAGTTTACGGACGTAGCGCCGTACGGACCGCCGTACGGACCGCCGTACCGCCGTACGGACTAACGCACGACAGACCACCACTCAATGACCCCAACCACAGCTTAAGCCCTGCTGGGCCTTGCGGCCAAGCGGGCTAAAAATGAGGAGGCGACGACCATATAGTCAAGTGATGGCGCCCTTGCCAGCCCACAGGATTACCGTACCCATTCGAGCGTTTGCACGTATCGGTGTCGATTATGCGGGACCGTACATTGTCAGGATAACCAGGAGGACTGGTGCCAAGCGATGGTTATGCTTGTTTACATGTACGACCTCAAGAGCCGTGCACCTCGAAGTGGCATATTCCCTTGATACCGATGGATTCTTACTTGCATTTTCACGGATGATAGCTCGTCGTGGAAAACCCGAATTAGTGATTTCCGACAATGGAACCAACTTTGTTGGTGCAAACCGCGAGTTGGGTGAATTGGTCCGCGGAATTGATCAACAGAAAGTCATAGAGGACGCCGCGAACAAGGCGATAGAGTGGCGTTTTAACCCGCCTGGTGGATCACATCATGGAGGGCTATTCGAAGCTTTAGTGAAATCGGCGAAAAAAGCGTTGAGAGCCATCTTAGGGGAGGCTAAGCTCACAGACGAAGAGCTTGTCACTGCCGTTGCGGAAGTCGAGGGAATCTTAAATTCTCGACCGCTAACCTATTGTAGCGACGATCCCAAGGATGACGTCGTACTCACCCCAAACCATTTTCTCGTTGGCCAAGCTGGGGGACAACTTGCTCCACGAGTGTTGGAGGACGTGGCAGCCAGTCCGCGTGATCGCTGGAGGTACGTTCAGCAACTTGTGACACAAGTCTGGCGTCGTTGGAACAAGGAGTTCTTAAGTTTGCTGCAGACACGGGGAAAATGGCTCGACGTGAAGGAGGATGCAGAAGTTGGAGATGTCGTTCTAGTTGCGGATGCCGCTCATCCGAAAGGACAATGGCCATTAGGGCGAATCATCGAAACGCTTCCCTGTCGGGATGGACATGTGCGTAGTGTTCGCGTAGAATCCAAGGGGAAGGTGTTTGTTCGACCAATTAGTAAGCTCTGCCCGCTTGCTGTTAATGACCGAGGTGTTGTGGTCAACGCTCCGAGGTTGAACCACGGTGGGGAGAGTGTTGGGGCGCGGGCCTCGAAGACAGCCCAGGATGGACGTTCCCCGGTTGAGTCAGATCCGGTCTGAACATGTTGGACCAAACACGTGTGAACCAACAAAACGTTCGGCGAACGTCACTTGTCTTGTGCAGATATTCTGTTCATGCACTGGATAAAAACTCTGTTTTTTGGGACTTATTTCAGGAGTTATGACTCGATCTTGTGTGCATCGTGAAGTTTCGGATTTCGTTTTCATCATCGTTGTGTGACATTCTTCGATCTATTGGATTTCTATGTGTATTTTGTGTGAGTGAGCCGAGGACATTTTCGGACTCGCGTTTCCTGTCATCATTCGTTCGTCATTTACATTTCATTCATGATTTGTCTGTTTGTCGGATATTACGTCGATGATTCTTGTCCGAGGAGGACGTTGTGATTCTGGATTTAATCAATCGTGTACATTTTGGTGATTTAGTGGTTTCCTCAAACCCATTTGAACTAATCGGGAGGATTCGGTCGTTCGTAGATCATCCTGCTAGGACTGACGTCATCATCGGAATCGGGAGTTTCGTCATCGTGTCTCAGTGGCCAGATAGTACGTTGGTCCTGGGTCCCATCGAGTCTGAGGACATCTTCGTCAACATAGGAGTGCTGTACCAAGGTATGGTAACTTTTATTTCGGAGTTTAATAGTCATGGACATCGCCACTCAGATGGTCTGTTATAGTCAGTGAAATCGAACATGATACAGTCCTCTAATACTGATAGTTTTGGTTATTTGGAATAGTTCGCCAGACCACCTGTGATCAGTTGCCGATTTTCCTAGGCTGGCGATCAGATCATTTGCAATACCACCTGGTGTGCTGCCCAAGAACTAAAGTCACCGAACTCCATAAACTTGCATCACAGCCTTAATATCGTGCATTTTTAAAAAATAAACAAGTGACAAGTTTGAAACTCAACGACAGGCAAATTTGTACTTGACAATAACACAGCTTAAGTTCGACGAAAAATGACGTGTTGGAAAGCGGCAAAAAATGGAAAAGAAGCAGAACGGGACGGACAAATAAAATAAAGAGAGCTCTTCAGTGATGGAGACAACAAATTCACCTTTCGAGGATGGCTTAGTTTTATATCCAACGTCTGCATGAATTGAAATGGGAAAGAAGTTTTTTTTATCTTTTATCTCAACATAGCATGTTGGTAGAGACAACTATGAATATGCACAATAGAAAGATGATCAACTATACTGCATCAAATTTTAACGACTGGGTCAATTGACTGACATCTGTCAATCAACCGAAAGAGACCGGACAACTGGCAAGAAGAATGAGAAAGATATGCCTTAATTCTGGGGCCTGGACCCTGTTTCATCAAGTGGTAGTTAAAAGCTAAAAGTATTCCTTCAATGCATTTTCCATTTGGTTAAAGGTACCATTAGCTTTAAGTCACTATAGCTATTATAGGTTACACTTGTTGAAAATACCCGTGTTTTTCCAGACCCTTGTCAAACCCGTGTGTACGAAAATCCTGGCGAGAGGTCACACTACGACATTGTAGTTAAGTAGCCCGGCAACAGGTGCGCTGCATGCATCGACTCTTCAGTCATTTCTGTATTGGCACACATTGTTGGAGGCGCAAAAACGACGTCACTTAATGGCTGTGCCATCTGTAGCCGTGCGAAGAACTAACGTACACACGGGGATTTCGAAAAACACGGCGAGCTTGCCGTGTCTCAAAAACCCGTGTTTTTCGCGAAGCCCAGCAATTCATAGGTGTGACCACAGAAAACCCGGGGATTTTATGTAGTGCAACCATGACTTATGATTATGAAACAGGCCCCTGGTCATTATCTGCAAGAACATGGACACAACAACATGACTACTGAATGATGGATGCAGCACAAGACCAACACAAGACGAACACGACACAACAGTCGTCAAGGACACAACACTGTAGTCCTGGGGGAGTGCGAGGTGTTCATCACTTTACCAAGATTTTCTAAAACACAAAGATTTGACTAAGTGTTTGCTATATCATACAACTGCCCATACACGTTCAATATTATTGCACCATATGAGAAACAAAATGGGCAATATTGCCATTTTTTCCACCATCATACCAGAAGCAAATGGCCCTATTTTGGGCCTCATATTGTGCAATAATATCGATCGTGAATCATGGCAAGCTTAAAGCGGCCCATACATGTTCAATATTATTGCACAATATGTGGACCAAAATGGGGCAATATTATTTGTCAATCTTTCTTCCACCCCTCATGCCAGAAGCACATGGCCCTATTTTTGGCCCATATTGTGCAATAATATTGATCGTGTACGGCCCGCTTCACACATTTTCCATGATAATTGAAATCAAAACATGAGAGTTTGGAGGAGACATCTTTTTGACATCCAGACATACATGTATGCCATACAGACAACCACAGAAACAGTTTAACAGACAATAGAACAGATATTTCATCCCTGATAATTTTCTACCTATCACAGTGTTCCTGAATGCCTGATGTGTGCCAAATTTCAATACAGATACATGCAGCGTGAATGGGTGTTATCAAGCCAAAGTCAAGCCCAAACTATTCGACATATAGATAAGATATGATAAACTATACATGTATTTCCATTGGTACAATAACGTTAACAGGTCAAGATGACCAAGAATTATCAGAATTATATTCTTTGTATGAGTCAGGTCGGAAAAAATTGGTCTCAAGTCCACAAACTAGATAGTTATTGAGGCAAGGTTCAATTATGCCAGGCTGAACTGTAATTGAGATATATGGGCCATATTTTACTTCTGACTGGAAGGAAGTCGGTACCCTGCAAATGGTCACTTAACCCTTTGCCTAGATGACTGCCAGATTCCTAGGTTTAACATGTTTAAGAACCCACATCACTTCTTAAGGGGCTTACAGGTCGACATTGTGTCTTGAAGCAACTCGCGGCAACTAGCGAATTTCCGGCAATGGAAGCAACTCTGAGTGATTGATCAGTTGCCAATTTTGTTGACCTGGTAGCGCGCTTGCTTCTCCGAGCAACTGCCAGATCCGCTAGTTGCCGCAAGTTGCTTCGAATTGCCCATTTTCAACTTTTCGGTGAAAGTTGTTGGAATGGACCGAGGGCATGGAAGACGCGCTGTCGACATGAGCGTGCTGTTCGAGGTAACTGCCAGTTGCTCCAAGTTCCTCTCAATCGCTGAAATGTCGCCCTGCATGTTGCGTCTCACCAGCGACGATCGCCGTCGGTATCAGTTGCCGATCAAAAACATCTGTCCTAGCTGTGTGCCACGTGTTCTGCGATGAGCGCACCCATTTTCAATTTTGCGACCTCCTTGATTTCTTCACTTGCCATCAGTTCCGTTGTGGCTCAGGCATTTGTAAGTACAACATGGTAACGCACCGCCCTATAAGACGCAGTCATCAGGTGAACCACAGCTTCAGTGCACACATTACACACATACAATGTATTGGCTGGTCAGTCTGCGTTGTTATGCATCAAACTGACCTGATTGTATGATTAATTAGCTTGTTGTAACAAGCTAATTAGCTTGTTGTGACACTTCTGATCAAATTTTCGGACTCTATCTGCAGATAAGGCGCACCCCCAATTTTAGACCCTTCTTCATGAAAAAAAGCAGCGCCTTATAGCCCGAAAATTACGGTAACTGCTTCTGCCTGGTGATGGCTGCCATCTTGGACGTGCGGTGGAGCTTGCCATTGACAGGAACCTTCCCCTCAGAGACAAACAGACAAATCCTCAAAAAAATTTCAGGTTATCACTAAGTTAATTGAAGAAAACTGAATTTACAATGGCCGCCATCTTGGACGGGCGGCGGTGCTGTTCATCGAAAGGAACCTTCAGAAACTCTCACAAAAAATTTCATGTTGATCGCCCAAAGCATTCTCAAGTTAATTGACAGAAATGACCAAAACCGTCACCAACACCCACGCACATGCCTCGACATAATGTCCCTGAAGGTTTTTGCAAAGCGCCCTCACCCCATTCCCACATAGGTCTCCTGATAAACTTTGCCACGAGGTAACTGTAGGCTACATAATTCCAAGGTTCTAGGCCAAGCGGCTAAGTAAGTAATGTGCCTCTCTTGTTTATGACAACAATGACAGGCAACTCGACTGACGCCTGTACGTGACCGCCGAGCCAAAAATTAATTAGTTTGATGGGCATGCAGCACTAATCCGACGAAATGGTCCAGGGAACATGTGCTCACCTGGATGCAGTAATAGCATTCCAGAGGAACGAATCACAAAAATGTGAATTCGAAATATCTCTTTTCAATGGCATAAAGCTCATCAACCTTCCAGTCAAAAGCTATTTCTGAAAAAAATACGTTGCAGTGTTTCTCTTGAGTGAAATAAACATGCACTTGTACCAAGTCGTTGCAAAACGTTTCACCCTTTCATTTTTTGAGTAAATAGTGGATGTCAATGGATGGTAACTCAACTGGATGTCGATGTATGGGCAGCTACATCCGCAAATAAAGATGTTACAAATATTAAGACGTTGTTGTAAGCCTAGTTCATACTTCGACGCATGACCATCGCCCGGCGACTGAGGCCCGATCTTGCATTCGATGCCGACCCCGTCGCACGATTTGGTCGGCGTCCGATCACGGGACTGTAATTACTTGAGTCATTTCACAACGTGTCGCCATCGCTGAAGTACGCTGGGCTGTGAATCAACTCCACGAAGTCGGTGTACAGATTTTGATCACGCCTCGGACGCCAATGGTCTTGCATCGAAGTACGGAACTAGGCTACAGTCATATTCTCTAGTCGTTCGGACAATCTTCAGGTGTTGCGGCATGCTTCACATCAGTCGTCCGGAAAATCTTCAACCGTAGCTAAGAAAGACATCGGGTGGGACTGCAGTTGTAAAAGATGACCTGTAATCGTAGAAGATCTCCAGACATTAGAAAATTAAAAAGAGTGTGCAACTATTTTTTAATCTGCTGCAGTGCAACTCCAGAGCATCTTAGTGACTGCAGTGCCCCCTAACGTCTTTCTTAGCTATGACACAACATCATCCTTGCGACAATAACAAGGTCTTTTGTAACATCATTATTTGCTGATATAACTGCCCATATCATTCAGGAATATATTGACAAATTTGACCCCTGAGACATAAATTGACAAAGCATTATGCCTGAACTTTTTTACCATTCTACCATATTCTATATTTTTAATCGTCATAGAAAAAAAGAATCCTAAAATATTTATAGCAGCATTGCTGAAATCAGCATCGTTTTCATCAACAATTCAACATTTATTCTCAATGGACATTCAAAATTTTCAATTTTTCGACAAGAGTGCAGCTGTTTGTCTGTGGTGTGGATATTTGTGCGAGACAACAGTTAGGGGTATAAACCAAATACACTCATCTTTAAAGACCATGCATAAGAAAACAAATTAAACGTCGAAGTGGCCCACTGCTGTCGTGTGTGCATGAGTAACGGTTATCTACTACCACTGGAAAGGAAGTTAATGATGTATGTATACCTAAATTCGGTGTATACATTTGGGTACACAAATATATCGGGTGACCCCAAAAAATGAACCCGAAAGATTTTGCAATAAATTTAACACTATGCAAGCTGTGCTCCTGATAGTTGTGACCTGCAAATATATGGATATCACCCATCTTTGGTAAAAATTTCAGCTCTAAATTAAAATATCAAATGAGTCTTTAAAAAATATCATGAGCCCAGCTTGCGTGATGTTGAATTTATTGAAAAATCATCATGGGTCAAATTTTTTGGGCCACCCGATATATTCATACTAGAATTAGAACAGCTCCCAACATTCATGATTGGGCACAATTCAAGTCATCAAGATGGCCGACTGGTGGCCTTATCAGCCCGCCAGTCGTATTTGTACGTTAGATAAGGCCAAAATTTAGTCTACAGATAAAGATATGTTCAAACTAGAGCAATGTCGATGGGAAGCCCATCGCATATCTCCCCGCTTTCGACAGGAAGTAATGGTGACATGGTTATTTTTCCCGTGTCTTTCATATATTGACCCTGGCAGTGTTTCCGCCAGAGGGGGGGGGATGAATCCCCTCCTCAAAAATTTCAAGGAGGGGATATCCCCCCTCAAGTTTGCAGACTAACCTTTTTCAAATATCACTATTTTCACTTCAGTAGTGTTTTTCTTTAATTTGTCACATTTCAAATGCAATTTTCATGCAGAAGGAATTGCATTTTGGAGTGTAAAAAATGACTCTGGAGGCCATTTTTAACC
>NMRB01001054.1:224931-234990 GCA_002633025.1 Notospermus geniculatus | reverse complement strand
ATTGAAAACCGACGACCACAACGTTCATTTGATTGCCGTGTCTTCACATTTTGTCTTCGCGGCAGAGTCAATTGGGGCCGGCGCCCCAACACCTGTCGCGCGCTTTCCCTTCAAAAACTTTTTAGTGATCATAATGAATGTTTATTAAAATGCAAATACAAACAGTTCGACTGATACTTTGGGCAGAAAAAACGGGGGAAAACATACAGAACGAACTTTTCGCGTGAATTGTGGAGGTTATATGGAAATCTCGACGCGAAATATGGTAATTGACAACTCACAGATTTGATGGATTTTATACCTGCGCAACATCTATAGTTCTCAAAAAAAGGTAATATTTTGTGAACAAAAGGTCTAAGTCCCTGAATAAAAGTAGGCCTTTTGTATTTTCCTCACGTATTGTGGGTTCTTTCTGCTTATGGAATGAAGAAATTGTTTGATTTAGAAGAGATGCTGGGCGCGCAGTGATACGGGCCTAATTTTTTTGAGACGCGCGTCTGCCCGCACATGTTGAAGAAAAAATGACCGATTTCCGAGATTTTTTCGGGCGCAAAACACCGCTTGTTCTTAACAAAAGACAAGGTAAACCGAAATAACTGCATGCCATCCTTTTCCTCAATACCGATAGCCCCCGCAGAATCCGTTCATTGTTCTGAATCGAACAGATTATTCATTTTGAGCTCGTCAATTGCAGCGTCTCACCCGCACTTGCATAAGCGTATACAATGTATTACGCAAGATGGCGTCTATCCGCCACGCCTGGGGAGACGCTCATTTTCCCCGTCCAAAATCTGATGAGAGAAGGGTTTTCCGATGAGTTTGAATCCCTCCACTTGTCCAGGTTGACAAAATGACAGTAAATTTCATTAGGCCTAGATTACACCCCTCAAACAGGCGCATAGCCTATAGGTAGCATTTTGTCTTGGGGAAAGCATTGGGCATGTGTGCTGTGGGGGCCTGGGTGTGGGTGAGTTGCAAAACTGCACTTACTGCCATTTTACTGCCAAAATAGCCCATGCACAAAAGCATCTTTGAAATACTCTAATGGGGCCTTTGTTTTTTTGCCCCCTGTGTCCCTCTGCTGGCTACGGACCTGGGCTGGGTTGCACAAAACTCATGTTAGCACTAACTTGGTGTTAGCGCTAACTTTGTGTTACATGACGTAAAAAGACAATAGATTTTTGCGTCATTTAACATAAAGTTAGCACTAACACCAAGTTAGCGCTATCGTGAGTTTTGTGCAACCGGGCCCTGTCCCATAATTTGGTATAACTTAGTGCTTGAAAAGATGAAATCAACCCGAGGCCTAGACCCTATGTTGATTTCTTGATCCAGCTGCAAAAACTCTGATTGCATTTTCCCACTTTCTGGTGAATAAAGGCCTACCTGGCATGTGGGCCTAGAAATTTTCTTTGGCCCAGTTTAAAACATCCTGAGACTCAGGAGATGCGTCCGAATGACCCTGTTTCGAGAGGATGAGTTTAAAACATCATCTGGATACTTAAACTGTACGATGCTGCCATCTGTTAATAGCTTGTGGTACTAAGGTTGAAGGTGACTTGAAAAAATTGATTGATTGATTGTTTCAGTGATATCGTCTATTGATGCTGGGTTACACTGGTAACTGGACTTCAGCTCATATGTCGTGAACGATAATAGCAGCTACTATTGGAACCCAACTATGGCCAACAGTCAGCTATCTTCAAATGGACTTCGACCAACATCACAGTGAAGAATACAGTTGCATGTTTGAACACGGAGTGATATGTATTCTGATATCTTCTTTCCTTTGTTTCGGTTGTTTTAAGCCACGAGGATGGCACCTTAATTGGCTGATGATGGTAAATAATTTCTCTGACATTTTGTCCAAGGGTGTTTCATATTTCTTGCCCAGATTGTTGGACAGGTCACTTTTGTCTGGTCGGTAGAGTGCCGGAGTACAAAAAATGATTTTTGACACTGGATAATATTGGATCTTTTATATTTTTTATTCATAGAAGCTGATATGAATGCTTCTACTCTCAAATTCAAGGGAATTTAGTTGAGTGGACCTAGTAGGCGCACGTTGCTAAGGTGCAGTAAACACAGTTTGTTGATGTTATAGAGGAGTTGGGCGGGCGGTTATACATCTTTACCATTCCTACTACCTTTGCACCGCTCCTTGAGGTAGGCGAAAAGCAGTGGATGGTTGGCTTGTTGTTTGTAGTGGATCCATGATTGTCGGTAGCAGGGTCTGGACGGACGACGCCCAATACAGGGGAGCCACTTGGCTATGTTGCAATACGGCTGCAGTAGTTGTGCTGTGCTGCCCCTGGTTGCGGACTGAGTGCGTGCAGCCCACCACGAGTAAGCCCCCGGAGCTGTTGTGGATGCGTATGGGGCCCGGCCTCTTCGGGAGAGGGTTGCCTGGCATTCCGCTACAAACCTTCATTTCCGACTCGGGTGCTTAGTTGGAACATTGGGATCAACAACAACCGTTTGGCAAGATAGTGAGTCATTTAGCCATCCATGTAGGAATGGGCTCCACGTTTTGACATCTGTGTTTCAAAAACTTGAAAAATACTGGTGAAGCTCAACTGGGTTAAACAAATGAAATGCCATAACCTGGACTTGAACCAGAGTCCTTAGTTTCTGAATCATGCATTCTACTGACTGGGCTTAAGAGACAATAATGTCCTACTTGCAGGGCTGGGAAATACTGTAAACCGTGAAATTTTCGTGTGCATTTTATTTTCGCGTTCAAGGGTCAAAACGCGAACATAAATCGCGCGAAAATTACTCTTATTATTATTATTTTGAAGCTGAAGGGTTCCAATCGTGAATATTTAGTCTTCGCGAATTCGTAGATCACCAAAATCGCGAACATTTAGCGTCGCGAAAATATCACGGTTTACAGTACTAGGAACATGTAGTTACAAGAGATGGCACTGTCTTGAGTGATCAGTAAACTACACTAGGCAATGACAGAGGCACAGCAGTGCCATCTCTGAGAAGATCATTGAAGGCTGGCATCATTTACAAATTAATTAGCCAAAAATATATTGAAACTTTATAATACAAAAATAAATCCATAAGAATTTTAATTACTCATTTACCCAAACGTGAGACTTGATTTCAAGGTCTTAAATATTGTTAATTGTGGCTTGACAATACAAATATTTGCAGAGGGTAGGTTTCTATCTAAACCAATCAAGTGATAATCTTATGCATGAATATATTCCGAACTCAACGTGGCAGTGGCGGACTGTACGGTCTTCAGACATGAGCTGGGGTTTGTACCTAGGTATTCTGTCAGATATTTCAGGCTTGTAGTTTGTAGTTGAACGGTAGGAGTAAGCGAATTGATGTCGAAAAAATTTGAAAGGGGAAAAAATGTAAACAAACTCCAGAATGTCAACAAAGAAATGTTTGTGCATTCTGATAGGCTGAAATTTTGTGTTTACAAACACCAGCCACATGTAAATAAAATTCGCTATCAATTCGCTTTAATTGGTTTTGAAAATTATGACAGAGAATGATAAATATTCAGGTTTGATATTTTAGAGATGATGACTTGTCCTCTGTGCTTGTCTGATAGGTGGCGCTGTGAGGAGTTTGATCACATAGTTCAAGGACAGAGGACTAGTCACCATCTCGTCTTGAAGTGTTCTAAAATATCAACCTCAATATTTATTATTCTTCATCATTTTTTTCAAAACCAATTGAATAAGAATGTGTACTGTATATTACAGGACTTAGCAAATTTTCAACCCCAAGCCTTCTTCAGGCTGGCACTTTTCCACACTGAAATCTAGTGTGGAAAAGTTCCAGCCTGAAGAAGACCCCAGTTGGGGTCGAAAATTTGCTAAGTCCTGGAAGTTGACTTCTTGATATTTACCACTTTGTGTGTCAATTTTTGTGCTTTCTTCTTTGGATGTACTGTATATTACTTAGTATCTATGAAGAAAGATACCAAATTTATTGCACTTTGTAAGATACTTATTTGACACACCCCCTTTCCATCGATCTTACATGCCTAAAAGAAATTTATTTTGATATATAATAGTATGAAATAGTGTAGTTTTGAGAGTTCTGATATAAAGTGACGTGGCCCCGCCTCGAAAAAATGCCAGGAGATCCAATCTGACCAATGAACCATCTCATGGTGATAGTTCATGGCAAGAAGGAGGCAAAGAGGCACAGGTATAGAGCCAGGCCCCTTGCTCGGGCCACGACTGGCAATCCCACCCTTCACGGGAGGGATAGCCCGATCATCATGAGTTAATATGGTGCTGTGCTATTTTTCCACAAAACTTGAATGTTTCTTGGTCCAACCAAAAATATTTTCGGCGCAATATCTTTTACAAAGTACAATAAATCTGATATCATTCTTCATAGATATACTAAGTAATATACAGTACACATTCTTGTTTAATTGGTTTTGAAAAATATGATGAACATTAATAAATATTGAGGTTGATAGTTTAGAACGCTTCAAGGTACGATGGTGACTAGTCCTCTGTCACCTCCTCATAGTTCAAGGACAGAGGACCAGTCACCATTTCAAGGACAGAGGACTGGTCACCATCTTGCCTTGAAGTGTTCTAAACTATCAACCTCAATATTAATTATTATTCATCATATTTTTCAAAATCAATTAAATAAGAATGTGTATTATATATTACTTAGTATATCTACGAAGAAAGATATCAAATTTATTGTACTTTGTAAAAGATACTGTGTCGCGAATATTTTTGGTTGGACCAAGAAACATTTCAAGTTTTGTGGAAATATACCACAGCACCACATTAACTCGTGTTGATCGGGCTGTCCCTCCCGTGAAGGCCGGGATTTCCAGTCTTGACCCGAGCAAGGGGCCTGGTACTATACCTGTGTCTCTTCGCCTCCTCCTTGCGGGTTGACCATGAACTATCACCATGAGATGGTTCATTGGTCAGATTGGATCTCCTGGCATTTTTTCGAGGCGGGGCCACGTCACTTTATATCAGAACTCTATTATATATCAAAAACAGTCTCAAACTACACTATTTTATACTATTATATATCAAAAACAGTCTGTTTTAGGCAGGTAAGATCGATGGAAATGGGTCGTGGCAAATATGGCCCCAACCCCCCCCTTCCCCCGGCCGGACGCAACTTTTGCAAATACTTTTTCAACTTGAAAACTTTCATGGCTTCAGAAGCCAACATTTTTAACGAGTGTTGACCTGATTACGCCACTGCCACCTAGTGGCAGTTCAAGGAAATAACAAGTGCGACCTTGTGGCAGTTATAAGAACTAAACATGGAAAGAGGGATTTGTGTGAGTGGCGAACTTGGGTGGCACCCCTTAGACAAAGCACAGCATTGCCAGTGTAACGTTTTCCAGTGTGGCCGGTGTGCCAGCGTCACGTTCAATACATTGGCAGGGAAAGACGCGACTTGACAATGTGAGAGTGTGTTCAGAAACAATGAGAATCGCAGAAAAATGGCCACATTGAAAAACATTACATCTGTCGTTCTGATCGCCATGTCCAATCAGAACTCGAATACAGTGTGCAAATGATTTGTCATTTGGGGAAAAAATTCACTGGTGGGTGAGCAATTATGAAACAACCTTTGCAAGAAACAATAAAATATTTGATAAAGTTACAATTTATTTAAACATTTCAACGTAGAGCCAACAAGCGCATACAATGGAACAGGATTTGTTTTTCAAACATTGTTCACCTACACTTTGTTGGTAATGTACTTTGTACTTTGTTAGTGTGACAGGACTACTTTAAATGTTACTGTAATTAACCCTTAAAGGTCATGTTCGAATTGTAAACATTAAGGTGTGCCACCTATTGTCAACTTCTGGTACTAACAAATCACATAACATCGAATTGAATCTCGCCTTTCACAACTTTTTGTTTGTTTTTCAGCGTAAAATCATCAATCTATTTCAGTTACAAGAATATTTGTCAAGATATAAAAATAGATGACATTATTGTTTTGGTATAAACGGTGTTGCCACCTGTCGGAGGAAAAATAACTATTATAATCAACCATCTAAATAAATAAACCGTAATAAATGTTTACAATTTGAACTAGGGCACCTTTAAGTTTTGATCAGGATTGACTTTGTTCATGTTCGTATGTATGTACATGTACACGTACAATGTATATCGTCTTGTTATTTCCTGTAATTTCCATTTTATCTGTAATCTAGGGCCAATAATGTTTTTGCATCGGCCCTGGCACTTTGTATCTCAGGATTTTGTCTAATAAAGAGTATTCTACAGTCCCGAGGTGAGCACATAATGGTCCCTGGACCATGCGTTTGAAAATTTCTTTGTAGGCCTAGTTGATCCCTTTTATGTCTGAACCCACAGATATATTTTCACACCCTGAACTTTGTGTTTTAAAGGAGCACGGTGTGGCCACCTGCCACTCTCCAACCCAAGGGTCTAACTACGTCTCGACGAATGACCCGATTTACTACGTACATTTTGTAATGCATTTTTGTGGTTAATCTTACTGCCGCTAGGTGGCTTCCTCTACGTCGGCAGTCAAATAACACATTTGAGATCAATACCATGCTCCTTTAATGCCTTGCCTCTTGCCTGGGGGCGAAGTTCTATCTTGTAAACACTGGGTCCAGGGGGTGAGAATACGCGGCCCAAGGATTGACTGGTTGTATGTCCATTTTTAAAGCAAATTGATAGCGGATTTTATTTACATTTGGCTGGTGTTTGTAAACACAAAATTTCAGCCAATCAGAATGCACGAACATTTTCTTTGTTGACATTCTGGAGAAGTTTGTTAACATTTTTTCCCCAAAATTCGTCCCCTTTCAAATTTATTTCTAAATCAAATTTTTTCGATATCAATTCGCTTTAACTTGACCCAAATACTATGTGCCTATAGTCCTTTGCAGGCACAAGAAGTCAGGGTCTAGTTAAAAATAGACATATAACCAGTCAATCCTGAGCCCACAAATAATATCAATGGGCTTAGAATTCGAAGAAACTCCCAAAAGGTTGAAATATAAACTATTACCCACGGCAAAAAGAGAAGGGCTTATTTCATTGCTTAGAATCAGTAGCCATAGCAACCAAGACCATGTGGTGGTGCCACCTATTGACAGGAGTTGTGTACCAGTGCTGCCGTTTGGCTGGGGTAATACCTGCCATTGATGCCCATTCTCAATGTTTCCCTAGTGTAATAGCAACAGGTGTCACTAATTCTCAATGTTACTCTGGTGTAACATCTCTGAGTGCTGCCAATTTTCAACATTTCCCTGGTGCAAGAGCAACAAATGTCACTCATTTCTCAATGTTACTCTGGTGTAACATCTCTGAGTGCTGCCCATTTTCAAGGTTTCCCTGGTGTGGTGTAAAAGCTACACGGGTTGCTCATTCTCAAGGTTACTCTGGTGTTGCCCATTTCAATGTTTCCCTTGTGTAACATCTTTCAGTGTTGGCCATTTTCAGAGTTACCCTTATGTTTCACTTCTGGATTATCGATTTTGTGTGAATGCCATAGAAAGGATGACACACCAGATCATGGCCGATTTCATCATGCCTTGTTGGAGGAAACTGGCTGATGTTACACCTGGGTCAACACAATCTACAGTTAACCAGTGATGCCTGTTATGAATAGGAGGTCATAGCCTTCACCAAATTGCCCTGGCTACTTTACATTTCAACCTGCACAATTTCGTTAAGTTTTGACTTTTTCAGCTAGGCCTACCTGTACTACAGGGTGTCCCCAAAGTAATGTCCCTGATAGACAACCCACAATATAATCTGCACACTTCTGCCAAAACTTCAACCAGAACCTCGATCTGAAACAGAAACCAGGTCACGTGACGCAATCCATGATTCACCAATGAACACCATCAGGAGCAGGGCTGTTGTCTGCGACGCGTCATTCTGTTTCAGGCCAAGCATCTGTTTGAGAATTCGGCGGAAGTGTAACAACTTTGCGTTTATGTCAATTTGGGATTCGTCTATAGGGCTAACATGAAGCTGGGACCAAAAATACTCAATTGACAATAACAACCTGGTCCCCAGAAAAATACAACAGTACCAGTGCCATCTGCTGGTCACTCCATAAGCTAGAGGACATCTTGAACCACTGTCATTTTCTGCTACACCCTCAGCATTGGCTTTGATATTTCAATACGAGTGGGACCATGCAGCAAGTTATACCAAACTGATACCAGTGACAACAAGGGAGTGACCACCAGATGGCACCAGTGACAACAAGGGAGTGACCACCAGAGGGCACTAGTTCTGTTGAAAGCAGAAAAAATGCAACAAAAACTATTTTTAGTGTCGTCCTGCAGATAAGCATGATAAGAGATAAATCATTTATGATAATGTGACAACAGGATAGTAACGGCTCAACCTCGTCCCCAGGATCTAACTCGAAATTTCTTCCTACTTTTGCCTTGGGACGAGGTCACTTTCGGCTTCGGTCGTTAGACCCTGGATTCACTTCCAAGATTCTTGGCACCTCGTCCCCAACGCTTATTTCAACCTCGGTTACAGTAATGATTGTAAAAAAAATGCTTTCATTAAAGCCCCAGTGTATTGAATGTGAAAAACGCAAATCATCGCTGCGATTCTCACACGACGTCAGCGTAGTGTAAAATGTACTACGCTCTGTCAGAATACATTAGAGCTCTCCCTGCAGTTTTTTCCAATGTGTGCTGAAAACTAGGCCTTGATTCTGTGAAGTGCGTATCAGGCAAGCATTTTGGGGACCTTCAGAAGGCTATGGGCCCTCTATGTGCACTCTCCTAACTTTTTGAAAATATTGTAAAATTCAATACTGTGGGGCTTTAAACTGTATTATTCATGAATAGTCTATCATCAGAAAGAATAATGTTTGCTATGATATTAAAAATAAAATAAAATAAACCATATTTTAATCCATTTTCCTGGGTATTTCAAATTGGGTATGACGTCACACCGATAGCCAATCACAGTCGAGGTATTCAGTTCTGAAGCCAGGGCTTAAGAAGCCAACGTTAAGCCCTGGGAACGAGGTTGAGTAATGAGTTATAACACAATGGCCCTGATTTTGCAGGATTTCATAATTTTTCCTCTACTAAATCTTCGATCAGGGTTTCTGGCTGAAAGAGTGCCTGGATGAACTCAGATTTCACACAAAGTCTTCAGAAAGAAAGGTTCTGAATCATATGGACCAATATTCCAGCAGATATGACTTGGGAAGCAAGATATATTTGCCCTCGCTAAAATTTATAAACAGAATCATCAGCAAAAAGTGCTGACATCATCTCAAGTTGCTGAAAGCCAAACGATGGATGAATGTATGCATTCTGAGACTCAGATCACTTTATTTGGTGATTGCCTCCCTTATGACCTGAGATATTCAACAGCTTTTGAGCGGGGAAGCAAGCTGTGCCTCTTGCCTCCCACCTCTTGTCAGTAGATGTACCAACATTATCTTTGTTATTAAGAATAAATATACACCATTAATCATTCATTTTGTTCGATATTATTCATTTCATGCATTTCTATATTCATTTCCCGATGTAGAGAATATGAAATAGAAATAGGGTTTCCAAGGTGAAAGACATTGCTTCCTACCAGAATCGAACCCACGTAGAATCCCAATGTAGAATTGTTTTTGCCTGACAATTCTTCTCCCATTGATGGGAGTTTCCCATTTAAAGAAATGCCGACAATTTATGAGAATCACCCATTTCCCAAAATGGCAGCCAATGGGGAAAATGCTATAAACTGGTGTGTAGTAGGCCATGCGTCATGAACTGGTCCCCTAAAACGGGGGAGGTGTAACACATATTTTCGATTCAGAGTTTTCAATTTGGAAATACCAATCTTTCCCACTACCTGAACTGGTGTTGTTTGGTATCATATTGTAGGGTTTTTTGTCTAGTTTATAGAACAAAAAACCTTTTTTAGATATCTTATCCCTATCATAAGTTACATCACCTTTAGTGAGGTAGGGTAGATCATTTTTATGGGGGAGGAGGAGCGGTGCAGGAGGAGCGGTGCAGTCATTTGTGGGTGATTTCAGTATAATCCCAGAAATTATGTGCCT
>NMRB01001054.1:183305-224609 GCA_002633025.1 Notospermus geniculatus | reverse complement strand
GACCAAATTTTCTGCATGCTTTCATCAAATGTGAGGACGTATTTCTGCAGCAAGTCTATGTTTTCTACGGCACTGGGGTCTTATCATGGGGTTACTTCCATGAAGATTTTCCGCAAGTTCGCCCTAAACCCGGATAGGCGTGAGCAGCAGTATAGGATCCGACTTCGCGACTTTAAGCATGAGAGTATTAAAAAATACTGCCATGACTTAAAAAGACATAACTACCGGTGCCACATCCTTAAATAGATGATGGGTTCAAATCCCAGTAACATCCATAAAGGAATACTCCATCGGATTACTTTCCAGGGACCTGCCCGGTAGTGAGCATTGCATGGAGACACATGGATCTGTCTTATTAAACACAGTTCCACATTCCTGGTCCCAGACCAACTGCCACTCACCTGGTTTCAACACATGGGGCAATATACATAAAGCTAGAAAATGCATTACTCAAATGTTGTGTGTACATTTTTGGTAGGCATGTACAAATCTGAAGTAAAGATTTAATAGGCTTTACACATACGGTCCCTTGGTCATGATAAATATAATGCGTACAACATTATATTAGGGGAGTCTGAGTGATGACTGAGTACATTGTATGTAAGGCCTACGTCACCACTCAAATCTCACAACAAGTTCCAATGATGACAAGCCTTTCAATTACGTTTTTACTGCACCCCCAATCGGAGTGAAATTAAGATTGATTTCTTCTTGCTGAATAAGAAACAGATAATTGCACAAGGATTATGATTTAGTATTTATGACCACATCACCTCAGTGGTGTGCGTAGAATTTCTATCTTTCTCAGAATTTTCTTCTGGTCACATTTCTGACCAGAAGGCATTTGACTCACAATTCCACACACAATGTGTATCTGATTAGTCTTCAGAGAGGAAAGGAGTTCTGAATCATTTGGACCAATATTCCAGCAGATATGACTTTAGAAACAGGATTTATCGATGAATGACTACAATTGAGTGTTTGATGTTCGGGCGGGATCACTGGATTCATATCCATCTCCGCCACTTGCCCTTCCTCTTGCCTCTACCAAGTCCAGAGAAGGCAGGCCTCTGACCCTTTGTTCAGGAGAGGGCACTTTTTCCCCATCTCCGGTAAAAACCATCCTTGGCACTATTCAATGAGCACTAGAGGCATAGCAGTGCCATCTCTTAAGTGGTCGTTGAACTACATGTACACAGGCATAAAGTGGAACAGTAAGGCCTGAATTTCACTTCAAGTAAATTTCTCATTCATTGTCATTTGGACTGCTTAAAATTAGAGGAAACTGAAATTTTATTCCAGTTCCATTCATTTGGTGTATTTCCTAGAGATATAATTGAAAGACCCGGTTACTCATCATTGCAAGCTGCCATCCTATCATGCCGAATCCACCAGGTTGCCTAGCGTCTTAGGTATCTACTCCGGCCAGAAGTGCGTCTCTGGAGCCCGCGCAGCCACGACATAGCTTACTGACGCACCTAAGTACCAGGGGGAAGAAATTTGCCCGCATTTGAACCAGCATGCCATTCATTGTGAAAAAGGATTCTCATTCATAGCTTTCTTATCTGGATTAAAGCTCAATCTCACTTAGCACTTGGCTGAGATGAGCTGTCGTTTATCTGACTGATGTTGGATTGCTTTCTTTATCTGGATTAAATCTCAATCTCACTTAGCACTTGGCTGACCTGAGCTGTCCTTTATCTGATGTTGGATAGCTTTCTTTACCTTGATTAAAGCTCAACCTCACTTAGCACTTGGCTGAGATGAGCTCTGTCATTTATCTGATGTTGTATTGCTTTTAAAAGGGACTTCCTCACTGTTTTCAGAAAACCACACATAAATATACAGGTGAGTTCACATAATAAACACCGAGAACTTACAATGGATGTGACGAGCCACGCGAAAATACACGGTGGTCCAGAAAAACCTGTGCAGTTTCGATGAAAACTAATGTACAGTTTTTGTTTTCAGGGAAGTGTAAGTGTATAGTTGTAAGTTTTATCTGATGGCAAGATGGACATTAGACAGTGTTCTCCAACTCCTATAAGCTGCCTACCTGCCGCCAAGTCAAAATATTAGCCCGCCAACCCGGCGGCCGAGTTGTGTACTTCCGCCAACCCGAAAAATTTTGCCGTCAGCATGTCACAACATTCCATCGAACATGGCGTCACCTTACTGATGACGTCACGTGAATAGCCTCTATAGTAGCGTAACGGTGACCATATTTGGTACAGCCTCTGACGTCACACACTCGGCCAGTCGATCGGCAATTTCCGTCAGTTTTCGTGCCAAGTGACTTCCTTGTAATGGTCGCCACTCAGTTCAATTTTTGATCGCAGATGCCGGGAAATTGGGTCTTTTATCCTCCAATTTTTAAAAATTTCTGCTCCCCCAATGCCGCCAAGTCGTCAGACAAAAAGTTGGAGAACACTGATTAGAGATCAGTTTTCAGACCAGGAGCGGATCAAAATCATTGAACTGTACTTTGTGACAAAAACACCTGGGTCCCCCACCTATGGAAAAAGCACAGTTACCAAATTCCATCATGTGTGGAAATGCATGTAATGACCGATCAAAACTGCCCAGGTTTTTCTGGACCACCCTGTATGTAGCGGTACTTTTTCATGACCAGCCTTTTTTACTAGCAAGTCATCGCCTGAATACCGGTAACTTGATTCAATCAACCAATTTGCACAACAAAACTCTCACGTAATAGAGCACCCTTAAGCTTAAGTTGTAGTGACTATCTGTTTTGCGTGCTTTGACAAATGTATATTGGCACAGAAGTATTTCAGGGTTTACAGTATTTCATCAAAGAAGACTAGAACTTGATCCAGAACGCAGGTCTTCACGGATCCACAAGACAGTTCGGCCTCGAGGTCATTCGACAATCGTCATAATCCCAGAAATGTTCGTTAGACAGCTTGGCATATCACAGATCATTCGATAATTGCTAGAGTCCCAGAAATGTTTGTTAGACAGTTCCGCATATCACAGCAGCTGATTCGACAATCATCGCAGTCCCAGAAATGTTCGTTCGAGCCCATGAATTCACTCGAGTCCTTCGTTGTCGGCCAGTCAAACGAAGCGTTCCAATCCTGAATAATTTTATCGGTCAATTCGAGAGTTTCGTCTTTCTGAAATTGGAAACAAACAGAACTAGTAGCAACAAAAATAAACCAGCGATAGTTTCAAATCCTCGGACCATCGTCAGAAAGCCTCTCCACAGGGTGTGCCAGTGTTTCCGCCAGAGGGTATGCAGGGTACGCTGTGAGTACCCTCAAAGGAACAGAAAAGGGCCATTTTCTTTAATTTCATGGGTTTTTTTGCTGATTTTGAAGAACTGCATACCTTCAAAACTATTTCTGGCAGAAACCCTGTGTGCAGATCCCTAAATCGACTGGTTCATCTGCCAACTATAGAGGTTCTTCACTGACGTCACACGGCCGCCATACTGGCCGTCAAAAGGAAGCCATGGAGGCTGCCATCTTGTTCTCGGTTTGAACATTCAGCGGCCCGCACAGATCACTGGGAGCATACAACTCAACAAATCACTTTACCTCTCACAGTTTCTGAGCATAAGTAGTTGGTCTGGTGTGAAAACCGTGTTGAAAACAAAGCGAATCGTCCATACGGCTTGTTGTAGAACAGTGTAGAAGAGGTCTGATGAACGCCGACAACGTACAAACCACGTCAAAAACGCTGTGTTGATGCTGTGACGTTGCGTCATTTGACGGCCAATATGGCGAATATTTGGAGCTGTGACGTCACGTGAAGAACCTCTATATGGCTAAGGTGGTCTAGGAAAACCCATTGGATGTCGCGTTTGAGGAAAGTGTTAATGCCATGGCCTTGGTGAACCTGCACATTTCAATAGCTGAAATGTACTACGTAACAGGCAAACAGTAGCAGATCAATGCACAGGTAATCTGACAACCCTTGTTGATCATTCAGCGACATCCGACGGGTTTTCCTAGACCGCCAGACAATTTACAGATCCACAATTCTACAGTTTGATGGGTTCCGTGTCCCCCTATGGCTGAGGTCATGGTGACAGGATAGAGGACCAGTCAACTTGTGGAGCCACAAGTCCCTCAGTTTGACTGGCTTGCTTGCAACACCAATAAAACTTCAGGCTTGAGTAAATTACAAGTAATTACCATATTTTTCTGACTACTAACCTCACTGCCCTTAGACCCGCAATCCATCATTGCTATTAAAATCACCACTCTACCATGTCTACCACCCGCGGTTTATAACACAAATGATTCGGTGAGAGGAGCAAGACAGATATACCCCAGTACCAGGTCAAGGTCAGAGTGACACTACTACCGGGTACTCGAACGAACTAACGTCTCGCATATCGGATGTCAGGTAAACACGGCTTTATGCCGAAAAATACGGTAAGCCATGTGGAGTCTAACTCACCTCATCGTCCCCAGACTGAACTACATGTACCCTGTACATGTGATTCCACAGAACGGTTGAACCTCTACTCATGGCGGCCGTCGGCCATGCTCTTCTGCCTTGTTGGATGATGAACAAGTATCGACTGGATCCACACATGCAGATTTTTGCCATTTTGATTCCTCTGATCTGCAAGTACAAAATGGAACAGAAACGTCAATTAATTGGACAACACAATATAACCATATTGCTCTTCACTCCGCATCCAATTTTGGTGCTGGATTACACGTGCGCCGGTCACCCCCATCCACGTAGTACCGTAATTTTCGGGCTATAAGGCGCAGCCTTTTTCTTTGAAGAAGGGTCTAAAATTGGGGGTGCACCTTATAGGGTGGTGCGCCTTATCTGTGGCTTGAGTCCAACAATTTGATCAGAAGTGTCAAGACACTGACGAACCCAAGCATTCAAGCATGCATGGATGATGCACTGAAGCATTCACTGACGAAACTGCGCCTTATACGGCAGCGCGTCTTATGTATGGATTTCGTCAAATATTTTGGGTGAAATTAGGGGGTGCGCCTTATAGTCAGGTGCACCCTATAGTCGCGAAAATACGGTACGTTGCTTAACTTCTTGCTTTAAGGCCAACGCACCAACCACTAGGCCATAAAGGAAATCCTTGTTTGAAGGGGCAGAGGAGAATTCGTCACCAGACAATTCGTCCATAACCCATAAGACAATTCATCATCTCAGGCAATAGAGGTTCTTCATTGACGTCATAACAGTCACGTGACTGCAAAGAATCGGCCATGTTGGTGGTCAAATGGCCTGCGACGATGTCAAAACTGTCACCTCATGTCATTTAGATGTCACGATCCGTGTGTTGACGGTGCCTTCATGCCGTGACGTCGCTTGACGTTTTGACGGCCAATATGGTGGCACCGTGTCGTCATGGAAATGTGATGTCATGTGAAGAACCTCTGTAATACGACCCCCAGACAATTCGTCCCTGCAGACAATTCATCCCGTGGACTCTTCCCCGGACAACTGAATAGGAGCAGTCAGCTGTGCGTATTGCCAAAAGATGGCAGCAAACTACTTCTAGCGGACCAATACACAGGAAAATCCACAGGGATTGACATAAGCCAAGGCCATTTTCCAAAACACCCTTGCTGGCCCTCTATTCTAATCCAAAGTGATTGTTGTCCAAGGTCATGGATGGTCAATTTCAGCTAGACCCAGTTTATTATCACATTCAGCCAGCCATGGCCCTGGACACAAAGTAGAGCAAGTAAGTGTCATCATCGTAATAGTGTCAGCAGACTTCCCGGAAGAAGGAAGGAACTTTTGATTTCTGGTGCACACACAAGAACAGAAATACTCTGTTTTGAGGCATCCGAATTCATCTTTGGCCGAAATCTTTGGTAAGTAATTGATGAATTTGAACTCAATCTGCGGCAGCGCATATCCAAACTTTCTAGCACAAAATGTCTCTTTTTGGAAACATGACACACTCCATCTGAGGTCATCAGACGGCACATCTTATGCCTCATGACGTTGATTTCAACACAATAGCCCCTTTCCCACTTACGGCCTGCTTAGCGTTCCGTGCCCGACCTGGACCTGGATCCGTGCCGACCACGGTTTCAGTATCGTTTCCACTGGCACTATTATTGGGCGATCGGGGCCAGAGCCGGGTGAGTCAACTCTTCTCTGTGTTGAAGGTAGCCATTTTCAATATGGCCGCGCCCATGAAATTGTCGGAACCAGGTTTTTTTCATTTTAATTTCATCAATTTCAGGTTCACAGATAAGCATAATGAGCAATGAGGAAGCACAGATACTGGCCCTCAAGCCAGGATCACCAGCGTTAACATTTCCAAGGAGTGGACATTACGTCGCGATGAGAGTCACTTGTCTCAACACAGCTATGGACAAACCTTCCGCTGCACAGAAGGCAAAATGCGAAGAGGTGATTTACGACTTCACAGCCAACGCCCTTTCGAATATTGGCGGTATCAGTACTTATGCAAGTACTGGAAATGACCCTCGACGTGATGTGCGTTTGGACAACGAATCGACAAAACGGGAAGGAGTCAAGTGCTTCGCCAAAATGCGGATCCAAGCCAATGATGGAAGCAAGCGTTCCCCAACATTTGCCGTTCTGCTGGCCGAGACGAGCGTGCATCCCAACCAGGATGGTCCACACTTTGGTGCCCACAGGTTGAGGGCTGGGCTCCGTGCCAGTGTCGAACATGGTGGTGCCATCAAATTTGAGGCACTGGAGTAGTAAAGAACATACTTGAATGAAACCGAATTGTTTCGGCCAACCAAACGCAAATGGACGACACTATGACCATAAAACTGCTGGACTTGTGTACTTTTATATTCCATCACTTAACGATGTTTTTTATTAATATGATATGAGCAACGTTTAGTTCGATCCATAGACTAGAAATACTGTGACGATTAGACAACATGTGGATGTTGGAATGCGGAAGTCATGAAGTGAGNCAGAAAGGACGGAGATGGATGATGCCTGTCAGCAGCTAACTTTACCAAGTGCTTCACCATGTCTGCATCGCCTGAAAGAAGTGCGTCATCTAATGGCTCCATCCCGAATATGGTGGTCGCATTCATATCTGCACCATGCTCTGACAGGATGGTGATGATATCCCACAGCTGACGTGCAACAGCGTAGAATAACGCGGTATTTCCATGTGTCGTTTTACAGCGCAAGTCAGCTCCAAGGTCAACAAGAGTCTTCACGAGATTCTTGTCTCGCATTCTAACTGCGTCTTGCAAAGGTGTTACATCATTTTTATATCCATCATTCATGTCTGCACCAGCATCAACCAACATCTTGACCACGTCAATCAAGTCATTCCTCTCAAACTTCATCACGTTCATGCTGGCATAATTCAAATAACTGACTCCCTCTATTTTTCCCCTTTCTAAGTCTGCACCAAGATTCACAAGCAATTTCACCATATCAATGTCCTGGTTCTCTACAGCAAGGTGGAGTGGTGTAACTTTCGCGTCACATTTACTTTTCATATCAGATCCATGAACCAGGAGCATTTTTAGTGTGTTTTTCTCATGATATGTGTTGGGAGGTTTGTTCACCTCAGTAGACAGAGCATCCTGTACTATAGCTCTATGTAACACACTCTGTCCTGTTCTACAATCTTGGTTATTGACATCAGCACCCAGTTCCACGAGAGATTGAACCATTGGTCTATTGGAATGTTTTACCGCCAGGTGGAGTGGTGTCACCTCATCAAACTTCACATTCATGTCTGCTCCGTTCTTGATTAACAACCCTAACAAATCTGGTCTCACTGCTAATGCCCACCAAATCAGAGGCATTTCTGCTGTGTCTACTTCGCTGAGATTTGCCCCCAACTCACCTAACACTTTGATCATTTTCAAATTGTTCTTCAAAACAGTTTTATGGACAGTCAATGCCGTTTTGTAGATAACATTGACATTTGCTCCCAGTCGAAGCAACTGCTTCACGAAACTTTCAACTTCTGTGTTCATTTGTTCGGAAATGATTTGGTGGCCGGTTATCATTGACGTATTTGAATTTTCTTCCTCCAGGACTAATGCATGAAACAGGGCATCAATTCCCTCCAGGATGCGATCAGTTGAATCAATCTCTGCTCCGTGGTCTACCAGAGTCCGTACCATATCTGGACGACCCATCTGTACTGCTTCCCACAGCAGTGGAAGTTTGAGGTCATATTTTAAGTTCACGTCTGTGCCGCACTCCACTAAAGTTTCTATCAGGTCTCCCCAATCCTTGTCTAACGCTGAACCTATTGTTGTCAATCTCCTCTTGTATTTACCTGAAATCTTTGCTCCTTTCCTGATCAGGTATTCAGATATGTCACAATCTTTGAGTTTCAATGCTTTGTAGATGAGAGGCTCAACAGTAATCAATCCATTATAATCAGCTCCCAGGTTGGCCAGGCACCTGTAGATCCCCTCATCTTGAATACCATTAATAATGGATTGAAAAACAGGAGTGATGTTGCTAACAATACAGTCATTAACATCGGCTCCATTCTCGACCAGCATTTTGATGATGTCTTTTCTACCTAAACCTAGGGCATCACCTAGAGCTGTTGTCACATTGTGAGATATGTTCACATCTGCTCCGAGATGACATAAATAGCTCAACATTTCCTTATCTTCTAAAACCATGTTAATTACACCATAACCTGTCACTTTCCATGCACTGACATCGACCGCTAACTTAAGGAGAACTTCTAGAGCTCTGATGTCCTGTCGTCTTACAGCTTCATGTAATGATGTGACTTCATCATATCTTGCACTGAGATCAGCCCCGTGAGCATGCAGAAAGTGCACCATTCTTATTGTGCTTTCAAAGCTTTTCTCCCGTGCATCCTTGTAGGCCAACAACACATGATACAAAGGTGCCAGCCTCTGAAGATCGGCGTGTAATGATGAGACTTCATCATCAAATCTTGCACTGAGATCAGCCCCGTGAGCATGCAGTAAGTGGGCCATTCTTATTGTACTTTGAAATCTTAGCTCGCATGCAAGCCTGTAAGCCTTCAAGACATAATGCAAAGGTGTCCACCTCTCACGATCTCTAGCATTGACGTCTGCTCCATATTCCACCAATGTTTCCACCATTTTCTCATCCAGCCAGTGTGCAGCATGATGTAGAACTGTTCTCTGATAACTGTCTTGTACATTGATGTTGACTCCTGCTTGTATCAGCCGCTTCACTTGTTGCACATCATCAGTTAATATTGCTGCTAATAGTTGTATAAACCCCGGCATGGTGAAAGCTCTGAAATGATAAGTTAGAGAAGAATGTCAATAACTTGTGTGGAAAAGTTGTATTATGGAGGAATATTAAGCATGGACGTCTTTATAATAGGCCTTAGGCCAACCCGGTGTTTTCCACCAGTGTCGTGGAATGGACAACATGATCAAGTGGCCCATGCTGGACAATGGACAGTGGACAGTCAATTGAACGCCGCCTGGAGAATGTGGCCATATCGATTTAGCGGAAACTAACAGAAACTGGTCTGCAGACATGCATCTTAAAGCCACACTGTATTGAATTCAGAAATTGCTTACGTCCTCCGACATCTGAATGCATGGAGCTCTGCCTGCAGTTTTTTCATTCTATGTGCTGAAAACTAGGTCTTGATTCTTCAAAGTACGTATCAGGCAAGTATTTTGGGGACCATCACGAGGCTATGAGACCCCTGCCTGCATTCTCCTAACACTTTGAAAATATCGTAAAATTCAATACTGTGAGGATTTAAAATATGAGACGCCAAGGCGTGGGGAGGGGGGGTATTTGTATATCGCAAACACCCACCACCCATGCAGCGCATGCCTCATGTCCCTGCACGAGATCACTTAGCCAAAACAAAGATGACCTACAGTGTCACCGGTAATTTCTCCATGGGGGATTTTGCGTCTTCGGGTTTCCCATATACATGTACGTACCGTACGTCATAATGACAAGCCAAAATTGCGGTCTGGCCTGTCTTTTCATGTGGAACGGACAGTAGCGTCAAGGAGTGGAACCAGTCTACATTTATTAAAACTGAACTGCTTGGGACCATGATAAACCGAAGCAATAAAGCTGAACTGCATGCCACGCTACGGCAGTTGACAAGAAGCCCTTGAATGACCCTTCCAAGCCCTTTCCAACTGTAGACTGCAAGTCTGTCACAGGACAGGTCCAGCATGTCCACCTCAATGCAGTAAAATGGTAACCTACGACGAAACAGCCGAAAAACGGCACACATTTTCATGCTCCTGAAGACCGCGTTTCGGTCGACAATATTCCCCGACTGAAAGATGCTACGGCCGCTGCGTTGATTGAGGTCAAGGGTGACGTAATTCGTTTTCATA
Source organism: Notospermus geniculatus (assembly GCA_002633025.1). Classification (NCBI taxonomy): domain Eukaryota; kingdom Metazoa; phylum Nemertea; class Pilidiophora; order Heteronemertea; family Lineidae; genus Notospermus; species Notospermus geniculatus. The sequence goes on along the minus strand of NMRB01001054.1, from coordinate 214,296 downwards.
AAATCCACGTGCACATTGTTTACTTTGGGATTTGAAGTTGTTGGCGAACCGCAGTACCCCCATCGACGCTGGTTTTCATTATGTGCAAAATACGCAACACCACAATGACGTCGTACATGTCGTAGCGTCATAGACCAATGAGACAGAGGTTTTCACGTAAGGCGCAGTGAGCGGGGGAAGGTGTGTCAACTTATGACGGCAAATTCACACACCTGCTGTAAACGGATTTTGAAGAATAGTTAAAACAAACATCAATACAAGCAGAGCTAACAATAGGTATCTTTATTTCGATTTCATTTATCAAATACGTAATTGTTGTGGGTCAAAGATAAGTGACAAAATTTGGGCGGGAGATGACGTCAAAAAGTGGCGAACCGCGATCACGTGACGTTAGTATAGTATCAGGCTAAGCAGTTTCCTAGGCCTCCCGGTAGGTGTACGGTAGGCCTAGGCCTAGGCCCTAGGCCTAGTATTTAGTTTCCGTAGGTTCCGTTGGCGTTAAAAACTCAACTGTTAAATCGACATGGCCGGCCAGCCGTGTCTAGGGCTAGGCCTATCTGTGTGTTCTGGACAACAATAAAAGGTCAAAACACTGTCAGAGCATGATGATGGGGGCAGACCATGCCATACTGTCATATTTCCGGGCCAAAAAGTCGACGAGACTGCACAGGGGTGTGCATTCGTCGTCCAATGTACAGTGCACGCACGTCGTACAACATTTTGTACAGTGCACGCACGTCATAGGCCTAGGCCTAGCCCTAGGCCTACCCTACCGTAAACGTACATTTTTGCTCGTCTGCGCGGGCTTCATTCATGGACTTCGAGTTGGACAACAATAATTACCCCATGCAAATCTGACATGATGACTCTTGGAAACCTTAATACATAGTTTAACACCTACATCTCGTGATCAGACAGCCTGAAGTTGAACTATTAAAACATGAATTTGACAAGCATGAGGAGAGGACGCCACGTGCCCAACGCACATGGTCATACAGCGCCACCAAGCGGAGCGGCGCTAACGCTGTGACAGACACGTTTTTTAGGTAATTTTGAATGAATTTGTCATAAGTTATAGAATGAAAAATCATAGAATACAACAAAACATATTTTCAGAAACAATACAGACTCCATGCAAGTAAAGTAAAGTATATAAATTTAGTACGAATCGCCTATTTTTGCGTATCTGAGAATGAACGGCCGGATTTATCTAATTTGCATATCGAAATGGGAAATCATGGAAATATGTAATTCACCTAATTTGCATATCAGAATGGGAAATGATCATAAGCAAGAAGTCAATCTCCAGAATTCACGAATTTTCGACCCCAACCGGGGTCTTTCTCAAGTGGAACTTTACAAGTGGAACTTTTCAAGTGGAACTTTTTGTGCTATTCTGTATCTCAGAATGGGAAATCATGGAAATCAGTGCCGCCCATTAAGCACAACTCTCGCGCCATCTATACACAGAGATTAAAACTACAGTTTATGACGGTAGTTTTCAGTTCCAAATATCGCCGCTAGGTGGAATCGCCAGCGAAAGTGCAGACCAAGTAAAATGCAGACTTTTACTTTCAATCTATAATTTGTATTCTTTAAAGTTGACTTTATAGTATTTTTATGGCTGATTCCGAAAGATTATGCTACAAATGGTGCATAAACTTCACTTGGAGAGCATTGTGATTTCTTTTGGTAGGTCTGCATTTTACTTGGCCTTTGGTCTGCATTCTGCCTGAATCTAGTTTACACCACTAAACCCAGAGGGCGTGCTTGTCTAGCAACTGTTATTTTTGTCTGTTTTGTAACAATTTGTACCACTAAATCACTGGTTTTGTGCCTTATTGTCGCCGACATTGCTCCCCTGATCCATCCACAATCGGGCCAAACCCGGGACCTCCGATGTGACAGGCGGCAATGTCTCCATTTCGTCTGTCAACCAGTTCAATATCTTGATCCCGGAAGTGAAAATGTCACCCACTCCAGCAAAAGTAGGCATATATATTGAAACCGAGGAAAGGGTTAATGGTCTTACAACACAATAGCTGAAATGTACGTCTCTGCAGGTTGACAATAGTAGTGGACACTACTGATAATAGTTAAGTAAACTGATGACCAATGATGATCACTTGTGACAAGCGCCTGCTTTTGCTGGAGCGAGGTCAAAAATGCAACGAACAAATAACTTAAAAACACCATGCTTTTAGTTTTTTTTGAAACAAAAAGTTTATTCACAACTACCAACTTAAAACCAAACTCTTAGCAATCACATGCAAAACAATACAACCTCGCCCCCATGGTCGAACAAACCTGCACCCAAGGTTCACTCACACTATCGGCGATTTGAATCCTTGGGTACGAGGTTAGTGTCATTTTAGAAGCCATGGGAGCGAGGCTCACCAACTCTTGACATTGCAATGGAGTGCAATGCAATGCGCGAAAAAAACGACAAATAATACCTTACCTGCAACAATTTTGGAGTTAACCATTACACCGTATCTTAACCAACTGTCCAAACTTTTACCCTGCATGTGGAACATGTCAATTTTCGGATGGAAAACCCGTTAACTGGGTAGGACGTCATATTGCGTCATTACGGCACCCGGGGAATCCGTGGAAACACCCGAGGATCGTAGCTTGCATAAGGCGTAATAGTACGCCCTGCAAGGAAATAGCGCTTCACAGTGCGTAGGACGTTACATCACGTCTGGAACCTTGTGTGTCAAATGCTTTTTTTGGCAATTTATTTAAGAAAGAAAAATTTGAAGAAAAAAAATTACAGAGTTAACAGGTTTAAATAAAGTTGAGAGGTTTTCCTTGTAGTGAGCTGGCACTGATCCCAGCTTTGGATTCCGGCTTTACTTTCAGCAGCTCTCAGTTTTTGCATCCAAATAAATAGTATGTTATTTTCAAACGTAAAGACGACTTGTGTCCATTGATGACATCAAAATAGCTTGTATACAGAATGAAAAAAAATTCAAACTCAAACTCTAACAAATTTTAGCACATAAACTCGCAAAAATGTCAACGAAGTTCTATCCTACAAATAAAAGTTTACGACAGACCATAACGTTAAAATTCTATTCTGTTTTGATCCTATATGCTTCGAGTGAGAGGTTACACCTCAAACACACCCCATTCACAGTGCTTTCTGCAAAACTAAGTCAACTTTAGTGATTCTGACAATAGATTGTTCCTGGCATCATTATTGGTCAACACTTGATAGTAACAGCCAATGAACACCAAGATTCCATGTAGTACTAGTACATGGCTCATCATTGGTTCACTATTGACAGTGACAGCCAATAGAAACTCAAGATACCTAGACTACCAGTACATGGTTCATCATTGGTCAATTCCTGATAGTAACAGGATTCCATGGACAGCCAGGATTCCATGGACAACTAGAATCTGATTTCCGATTGGTCAATTCGAATAACGACAGCCAATAAACATCCAACATTCAACTGCTGGCAAGCATTCGAAATTTCACCGATTTACAAGACCTTCCTAAGCCCAGAAAAAATTCAGCACATTTCATTTAACACTTGCTTGATCATGACATTCAAATCATTTTTTTGTCCGGTGAAAAACCCACACCAATTTGTATTTTTCTTTACAATACCCTAGTTAGAGTAATTACCAGCCGTACCCTAGTTAGAGTAATTACCAGCCGTACAATACCCTAGTTAGAGTAATTACAGCCATACAATACCCTAGTTAATGACCGGCTGTAAAATTCCCTATTTAGAGTAATTACCAGTGAGTCAGCTCCAGTGAAATAAATAGAAGCTGTGCTAATGATATGCAAATCATCCTACAAACCACGAATATGCATGAGCAAGCAAATATACATTAATTATGTTAATTACAAGGTATTACATCATCTATCAATCACAGACAGAGACCACTATTCCGGACAATAGTGGCATGAATAAAAGCTAGCAAATGCTCTTACTTCAGATTTGTACAGCATTGCCCAATGCATTTGTATTGCAAAATCAAGTAAAAGCATTTACTAGTCTTTATTCATATGACCCAATGTTACAATGAAGTTGAAACTAAAACTCAAGGTTTCACCTTTGATTTCAAGATGCTGAATTTCCAGTCACCATTTTTTGTTCAACCCCATCTTGACATATCAAGGCCTACGGTCACTCCGCCCTTCGAACTACCGTACGCTAGCGAGAGTAGGAGTGATAGGAAACCTTGTCAGGGCAAGATGGTTCAACCCAGGGAAAAATACTTGTTGCCTCGCTAGGTGGGTTGCAGGAGATAATAAGTAGTACATGTATTTTCATTTGTGACACAGCCAATAAATGACAAGGATAGTTGCACTGGTGGACGTGAAGTGTCCAATAGGATTGCATAATACAAAGGTCAGAGTGAGGTCACATGAATATTTGCAACTGTATCCCTGATTGGTCAGTTCTTGCAGAAATCCTGAACTTAACTCACCCCAACTGCACCCTTCTCTGTGTTTAAGAAGTGATATGCAAGAAAGGTCACAACACTCCAAGCTCATATCCGAGCAGTACTACATCACGTCTAACGATGGCGTTACCAGGCTTCATGGATATCGCAAAAACACCGAAATTTACAGAAAATATTCTACAAGCCATGCATCTTATTTGCCATGCAAGTGATACTGACAACTCCCTGATTGAAGAGAACAGGTAGCCATGTGAACAGGGTCTAGCCGTGTGAACAGGATCTAGCCGTATGAACAGGGTCTAGCCGTGTGAACAGAGTCTAGCCATGTGAACAGGGTCTAGCCGTGTAAACAGGGTCTAGCCGTGTAAGGTCTGGCCGTGTAAACAGGGTCTAGCCGTGTGAACAGGGTCTAGCCGTGTAAACAGGGTCTAGCCGTGTGAACAGAGTCTAGCCATGTGAACAGGGTCTAGTCGTGTGAACAGGGTCTANAACAGGGTCTAGCCGTGTGAACAGGGTCTAGCCGTGTGAACATGGTCTAGCCATGTGAACAGAGTCTAGCCTTGTGAACAGGGTCTAGCCGTGTGAACAGAGTCTAGCCGTGTGAACAGAGTCTAGCCGTGTGAACAGAGTCTAGCCATGTGAACAGGGTCTAGCTGTGTGAACATGGTCTGGCCGTGTGAACATGGTCTAGCCGTGTGAACAGAGTCTAGCCGTGTGAATAGGGCCTAGCCATGTAAACAGGGTCTAGTTTCGTAAAACTTGCATCTGAATGGACATGCTACACTTTTTGAAACATTAACATCAACTATGTACCCATGTACAGAACTACCTTAAAACACTTTTTGACAACATTCAGATTGTTCGTATTTAAGTGTCTAGTTGTCTATGTAGAGAAAACAAGCTTAGGACCTTAATCCCTTTTGTAAAACCCTACGATACGAGTGACTCAGAAATAACAGCTAATATCACATCAAGATCACTTTCAAGGTATTGTAAGTGCAATCTCGTCCCCAGGGACTTGCTGTTTCCAAACGGGAGACTTTTGTGCCGTTAGAGGCCACCAAGATTTAGCGATCCTTGAACGTCGAGGAATTTGACGTCACAGAGAAGAAATGCATGCCACGACATCATCCATAATTATGTGTGGATGCCGTGGCTTGCGTTACGCCTGTGACGTCAAATTCTATGAGCTTCTAGGACCGAAAAGGCGCCTCTAACAGCAGTAATGTCTGCCTTTGTCTTGTACACCAGGTCTAACATTTAAGTCCAGAAACATGAGAAGTGTGTAGTTTTTCAGAGTGCACACGAGCCAAGGAACCAATGTGACTGGCCCTCACCTGGAGACAAATTTGCACCTGCAAATTCCAACAAAACCGATGGACAACCCAAAACAGCACAACTTAACAACTTAACCTGTGGGAGTAACTACTGTGTCGCTACGTTCTGGTTCGCAATATCACCAACAGATGGCAGCATGCAAATCAGTCCATCTGATTACAATTTTTGGCATTTTGTATGGGTATTTCTGACAATTTTATCCAATGTCTTGGTCATGAGATGGCCCACATTTATGATTTTCACTCCCCCAGTAATTTACAAAGAGTAATCTGCCAACACTATAGGCCTACCGGACAAACTGCCAAAAATGTAACCGGACGAACTGCCAAATAACCGTGCCAACTGCCAAATAACCGCGCCAACATCCCAAATATCCTACCATTCAGATCATTATTAACAAAGCAATATTCTGCCTACACACAAAACTGCATATCTATTCGACCTCATAACGGCCGCAACTTAAAGTCTATGGCACCCTCTAGTGGTAGGGACATCGTTATTATTCGGCGCTGATTTTGTCCAAATTCTTAAGCTTATCGCTGCTCATTATTGGGCGCCGCATGTGCGGTTCCGGCGCGACGATCACACGGAGAGTATTAGTAAACCCGGCGCCGGCTTTCCAACCGGTTACGAGGATGACCATATCACCCGGCGCAATAAAGCCTCGCTTTTGGCCGAGATCGATCGCATAGTAGATACGACGGTCCATGTCCTCGGTCCACTCATCAGATCTAGGCTCTGAAAATAAAATATAAGATTTTTCAACTGCCAATCGTACAATGACTCAGCAATTATTTGAAAAGTCCTGGTTGTAGTTTATAAGCAAGCCAAAATGTTATCGGTGACTTGTAAATAGTAAGAAGTTTACAGTGGAACCTATGTGATGCCGACACCTAGTAGCCGACTGGTGTTATCGTCAATTGCAAAGTGAACTTTTGTGCTCTTAACTCATCTACCCCCCCCCTCCCCGCCCCCCAGAGACCAGCAGACGGCATTTTCTGTCCAAGTTTTCTCACATCCTGTGGAACTGATTGAATAATATTTGAAGAAAAGTTGTTCCTATTGATCCAGGGCTTTAGATATTTTTTTAGCCAGGCAGTATAACAATTCCACTTCTCAACAGCCAAGAGTATTCAAATTCCACTGATGACCAGCCAAGGAGTATTTCAATTCCTACATTCATCCCACAGGTGTATTTACCGGTAGGCATTTCTCAGATCTGAGACGAAGGATTCATGATTACTCTACAATGTACTTAGGCCGTGTTTAATTAAAACTGTGTTTCAGGTTTCAGGCACTTTGAAGGTTTTAATTATAATGAGGGAGGGAGGCAAACACAACACAACCCTCATTTTGAACAAAACACAACCTTTTTCAACACAACACAACATCCAATGTCTACCATAAACTCTACCATTCAATCGCTAAANATGGGAATACAGTGGTATTCTCCTGTTAGAGGTGTCTGCTATTGCAGGTTCCACTGCAGACCCCAGTTTCGTTTGCATAACAGCACACAGAAACAAATTTCAAGATATGAATTTGTGCCAAACAACATTTATAATGCACACACAAATCATCTGGAACAGAAACCATATTATTATTCACTGTTACATAAATTATGTTGATTATAATTATCATATTCAAATGCAGTAATGATACTCTGCAGACCAGTGTTCTCCAAAGGGCTTTGATATCTTGTCTCATCTCTCACATGGCTTTGAAAAAACGCGTAGTCCTGCACTGTGCATTGAATTACCAGTAGATAAATGGACTTTTAAAAGGAGTCTACTTTTTCAACCAATAAGGAGACAGACACAATTTGCTGCCCAACTCCTGACATTATGAGAAGGATAAATTTGTTACATGTTTGACTGATGAAGTTTAGGCCGATGAAAGTTGATTTCATGGTTTTCCTTAGCCACATTAAAAAAATATTTGTTTAGCGTCCCCTCCCGACCTGAAAAATGCCAAGACCCCTGAATTTTTTTGCAATGCATTTTCCTTTAAAAATTGCCTACTCTAAAATTTGAAAATTAAAAAAAAATGTTTTATTTGTTTTTGACCTACCTTTTCAGCTAAAAGCTACTAAAAATAAAAATCTCCCTCCTGACCCTGAAAAACTAAAGTGCCCGGACGCTAAACAAGTATTTTTTATATCTGGCCTTACCGCCCACATGCAACTTTCTGCCCGCATCCAAAAGTTTATCATTGTCTTTTTTTAGCAGGGGAAGTTTACAATGGAGAACACTGCTCTGATCATTACTTTACCAAATAGACGATTCTGAAGGATAACACCATCCAAGTGAGTGTGGGCCTTTGGCCAGAGGGTGTCACACCGAAGGCTAGTGGGGGTTGGTGTAGGACCATGGGGCTCAGACCATGCCTTTCCCAGGCTCACATCTCTCAGGTTGGTGTGGACCTTTGGCCAGTGGGTGTGGGACTGAAGAGCATAAGTGTCGGTGTGGACCTCCACCAAGTAGGGTGTGGGACGGCACAGGCCTTGGCCCATGCCTGTTCAAAGGCCAGACCACCAAGGTCGCTGACGTCCACAATACATGTAGATATCTTGGATGAGCGTGGCGGATCCAGGAGTTGCCGAACGGGGCAAACCCCATTCCCTGAGCGCCGAAAATTTGGGAGTAAAAGTGCCGGAAACGCGATTTCCTGGCACCTGGGCAGGCCAAATTGAACTTTCTTTTTACTGAAAATCAGGGGTCTGATTATTTGCCTTCCAAAATTTTTGCTGCTCTGCAGCGGCTGAACGGGGGGGGGGGGCGTGCGCCCCCCCTTGGATCGAGGTGATAGTTTGAGAGTCTTGTGGCGTAACGGTGGCCCACTGGTCAGCAACATCCTCGTACGAGTATAATACTGTGTGCCTTGGTGTGTGGTATTTGTGAGGTCAAGTGAGATTCCCAACAAGGTGATGGCGGTGGATCATCTTATACCCGCACCACACTGAGCTACAGTAGTTCTCAGTATGTTCTTGAAAATGTTGCCGAACGGGCTCAAACTGTGTGAGAACGGAGTGGACGCAGTGGCGACTTTTTACAATCTTTTTACGAACTTCATGGACAGGAAGGGTGCTCCAAACATCGAGGCATTACACATTCTAGCCCGTTTTACAATTTTTTTAGGACGGGGCAGGACGTTTTGACAACTACTTCAGTGTGACAGGCCCTTTAGATGAGCCAGATAATGCTGCACCTCACAGACATCGGATCTCACTTATGTGAGATGTCGTTCTCCATCACCAGGGTTTGATCCCGGACCCTCAGATGTGATAAGTTCTGACATTTCCACTGCACCACTCCGACAGCCCAGTCCAAAGATTATACACTCACAAACAGAAAAGAAACAAGGTTAGGTCAGAAAGGATTCCAAGGTGTGGTTACCGGGTTCTCCACAGGATTTGAAACAGACCGGGCGCTGGTGACGTCACACGGTTACTGATATCGGAAGCCACTGCCGCACACGCATCCTCAGCGGGGGGTCTGGGGGCCTCAACCAGAAAAATTTGAAATCTAGAAGCCCTGAAATGCAATTTCCCGGCATTTCGGAATGCAAATCTAGCTCCTGTCGGTGCTTGGAAAACCTCAGTGTTATTTAAGGTGAATAATTTTGACCGGGCGGCCGATTTTTAGACCGGGCGCCGAGATCAATCCTGCGTTTTAGAATGGGCGCCGCGCCCGTTCTGTTTAATACACTAGTGGAGAATCCTGTAAATATAAAACTGTAACCTTATTTAGATGGTTTAACCTAACCTTGACTGAAGGACCTGAGACCCATGATGGGTTGTTGGGGAATGGGAGGAGGGCTGTGCGTATCTGCAATGAAATTTTTGCAATTTTGTGAAATACCAGGCGAAATTTTGCAAGAATATAGACCTTGATTCCATTGTATCCGAAAACGTCCAGGCCAAAAAGGGGTCTAAATCAAACCAACATGCACCCTTATATGACACTAAATACTATCTTGCACTATCACCGTTGTCATGCCAACCATCCACTTCACCAATGAGGAACCGGCAGAACTAATCCGTGACGTGGCGCTGACGAACAGCTCAGTAAAAAGTATGACGTCGAAAGTCAAGCCAACGTTATTTTCCATTAAATTCTGAAACTACACCCTACTTCGAGCCCTAATATACCTGAAGTAGTCCACTGAACTTCGAATTTTACACGTTCGTCATCAAGTATAGGACTGACTCAATGTATCTGAATGTTTTCAAATGAAAATTCAAACGGGAACATGTTGAATTTCATCGATAACATTGACTATTTTAGCGTAAACAACAGACCGAAGAACAAAGTCATTGATTCTGAATGATGCATCGTACATAACGTCACGAACGATGCGCAATGTCAATGACGTTTTCAATATCGCAACGCATGCGCTTTTGTGTTAAAACTGAGTTGTTCCCCAGCGCCTCCTTTGGGCACGCCGGTTCCCCGTTATGGTTTGGTAGCAAAAATTCCTAAGTTACTGCGCTTATGAATTTTTGTTACTAGTAGTAGAGCATATAAAAGTTGCAAATAAATATGGTGATCATACCATGGTTATTTTCATCATCTGGAAAGAATTACAGAACAAAATCAACAACAAACACAACATAACACGTTCCTAATTTGTAACTTCGTGGACAAACATTCTCTGAAAATGGAAAGATTTTACTGATATTCTACATAATTCGTTTCAAAATACAACAGAACTGTTTTCTACGGACACTCTCAGTAGGACACGTTTACTGCCACACCCTCTGTCACAACTGGAACATGAAAATAGGGCATGAATTAATTATGATAATCATCAGAATACATTATGATAATGTAACTGTAGCAAGAAATGGAGAAATCTCTCCAGGTATCGTGCTATCTTTGTATACTGTACATACTCAGGGGTGGATCCAAGATTTTGGAAAAGAGGGGGTGCACTGTGCTAGAAACATTCCAATATGCGGTAAATTTCAATGATTTGCTCCAAATTTCAGAATTTCAGTCTATTTTGCAGATTTGTTTGGGGGGCATGCACCGGGTGCGCCCCCTTGGATCCACGCCTGACATTAGCCAGAGCACTGCCATGCAGTGCTACAGTCATACCGTACAGAATGGACTCGACCCCCCCCCCCTCATGAAATATGCTTGGGGGAGGCTAACGAAATCCTTGATCATGAAGACTACACAACTATAATCAAACATGCAACACGAAGCTATGCAACAACATTTAGGAGCATGCACTACCAAACAATGGAGGGTGACCATAACCAGAAGGAGAGAGGGCTCGAAATTGTGACGAAGTTGCTGATTTCACTACTCCACTTTCTAATTTGGTGCCCTAATAATGGGAGACTTTACTACCGTTAGAGGCCACCAGTATAAAGCAGTCTTATACCGCAGTGTTATATCTAGGCCATTTTAGAGTGGCGCCGTGCCATGCCCCCAAAAGGGGGCGCCACTGTGCCCTTTTTAACCCCCTAGAGTGCCATGCCCCTTTAAAAACCCTATTTTTTAGGTTTTTAGTGCACTTCTGCTCTATGACGTCGTGACGTTTTAGGAAGGACTGCTAACTGGTGGTGGCCTCTAACAACAGGAAAGTTTCCCATTGGACAGTTTTTCTTATGCCAGTGGCTCTCAATGTTACTCATCTATGATCTTTGAGCAGTTGTTTGTGTTATTGGCCCAGCAAAAGCCGTGAGGAAACATGGTAAGTTGCCAAATAAGAGCCAGCTTGCATGAGAAAATCTCTCAGCTGGATTGAAGCATGCGGAAGCATTACAATTCTACTGTCTATGGCCCAACACGATCAAAGATTGAACCCAGATTTCTGGCCTTAAGGGGGTTACATGTAGGGACTTCGGCAAGGGGATGGGCAGGCACATAGGGAGCATCTTCGATAATCAAAGGCCGATCTGCTCACCACTGCGTTACATCGCACATCACGCTTCGAGAAATAGACCGGTCCATGGCGTATCTTGGCACGATGCCAACTTTACCAGTTGACCAATCGTATTGCACTTTATATCAGGTCTTCGGCTACCACTATTTGTACCACGATTCAATTTTACAACACCGGTTCTGATTGGCCTCCTCTTCGAGAGGCAGCAGATTCGCCGCGGACCGGTCAATTTCTCGAAGGGTGATGTGGGATGTAACGCAGTTGGTGAGCAGATCGGCCTTTGATTATCGAAGATGATAGGGAGGGGACATGGCGGAGAGTCAGGAGGTGGCGGGGCAGGGGCATGAGGAGGAGGAGGACAGAGTAGGGGACACTGGGAGGGTGACAGGGCAGGGACTACGGAGGGGTGACAGGGCATGAACATCAGGAAGGGGATGAGGCAGGGAGGAAGGGGATGAGGCAGGGACATAGGGGGCAGGGCAGGGACATGTGGAGGGGCAGCACATTGACCCTGGGAGGGTACAGAGCAGGGACATCAGGAGGGAGGTGGGGTAGGGACAGCATAATGGCAGGCCAAGTCAAGTCATTCTAAGCCTCTCTGATATAATGACATGTATAATGGAACCTCTCTATTAAGGACACCTCTGGGACTGATAAATGCTGTCCTTAATTGAGAGGTGTCCTGATTACAGAGGTTGAAATGAATAGAAATGACCAATTTGGGACTGAACTTTAGTGTCCTTAATAGAGAGGTGTCCTCCTGGCAGAGGTGTCCGCTAAGGGAGGTTCCACTGTACAAACATTAAGAGACATCGACCACATATCCATGCAAGCATGCCACCATAGCAAATCCCTCGGGTCATTACCCTGGTGATTTATGAGTGAAAATGAAGATGATTTTCCAAGAAAGATAGACAGAGCATGAAAGGCAGAGTTCGAAAAGTTTCTAGTCACAAAAAAATTTGAATACAGCTCCCACCGTCACACTTTACAGGACCGAGCCGCAGAGTGTGGAAGGGGCTTTAGCGCTTGCTCCTACATCACCGTATACACACCACAGGGTCCTGAGGCATGCATTTGATTTTTCTCCAAGGTATACGTCAGTAGCTTGGGGCATTACTTGGGGGGGGGGGGGTTGTTACGGGAGTAAAATTGCAATCCTTGGACCTCTGAAACACGCTCACCACCCCTGCAATGCATGCCTCAAGCCCGGGGCAGCCCCTGTGTCACAAACCTTCGTGTGCAGCGTTGTAGGCGCGAAGACTAACAGTCACCGAAAACTGAGGTTGGGGACTGCGTTCTCGGTGGAAAATTATCACAAGTTACAGTGGTGGATCCACAATTTCGGAAAAGAGGGGGTGCACTGTGCTAGAAATATTGAAATCTCTGGTGAATTTTAATGATTTGCTCCAAATTTCAGAATTTCGCGGTCGATTTTACAGATTTGTTGGCCGAAAGCGGTGGCATGTGCTGGGTGCGCCCCCCTTGAATCCGGGCCTGAGTTATCACCAAAATTGTCACCAACAACTCTGCATTGCTACTTTTCGAACTCTGATCATGGCATGGGAAAAGTTTTGTGCACCATACACCACATAATTCAACAGCAATGAGAGATTTTTCAAAGGAGAGAAAAACTACATCAAAAATCTACAAAAATTCCCAGAAACCTGCTTTTTGGCAAAAAATACCAAAAGCAGTTTGATTAGTGACTACGTACAGGGACACTTATAGTGATTGCATCTGCAGAAAGCTCATTCTGTGTTTGAATTTTTGTATATTCGGCAGAATTCAACAATTTGTTGTTATATCATGCCCACAAGGTCGGAGCAAGATGAGGCCGAGTGGCATGTGTGAGAGTTATTGGGCCGTATTCATAAGGCCCCGATTACATAGACCTATACGCTATTCGGTATTCTAGGCACGTTTCATAGGGCACGCGTATAGTTTGAATCGAGCAAGGTTATTTCCATGAGTGGTTTACATAAGACTAAACTATTCTGAGGGCACGCTATTCGCTTTTTGTTCGTATTGTGCATGTCCAATTTTGTAGCGTATACCGAATACCAAATACGGAATAGCGTATAGCTCTATGTAGGGTGTTTCGCCTAATCAGCGTGCAAGTTCTGCCTTATACAGGTTAAAGGCCTAGAAAACTATTGTCTGATGTCTGTATGGTGCTTCACCAGAGGCGTTTACCCGCAGGATAATCACACGTGTACAACTTTCCTGCGTCTAAGTCCAAGAGGACAAAGGAAATGTTGAACGATCGGGCAGGCTTGTCTAGAATTTGTCCAACACTTGCTTTTGTCCTCCCACACTGAGATGCAGGAAAGATAGACGCGTGTGATCATCTTGTGGGTGAATGCCAGAGATCAGGCAGCATACAGAAGGCAGAACAATAGTTTTCTTGGCCTTTAACCTGTGTAATGCAGAATTTGTACGCTGATTTGGCTAAACACCCTTTAGGCCCATATTACATAGAAGTATACAGTAGACAAAAACGCCGGTTAACAATGGCTTCACGGTCGTGAATCCATTTGAAGCCTTTGTTAGACGGCGTTTTCGTATACCGTATACTTCTATGTAATAGGGGCCTTATGAATATGGCCCATTATGTTCATTGGCATAGCTAGCATTTTTAGCCAGCAGCACAACCGGCGTATCACAAGCAATCTACTCGCCATCTAGCCTACTCAGGAGGAGATAGGAGAAGCTTCAGCTGAAATCAAATCCAAAATCGTTAGCCCCATTTTTCACTGAAATGATTGACAAGCGTCAGCCTTAGACTTAAACGAATTTGCCACGGTACAAGAATTCAAACACAGTTTGACCAGTTTTCAAATATCGTCAGTCATCCTTACCCTCTGAGCGTGTACCATCCTTGTTAAGAGCGGGGCTCCCACCCTCTGCAAATATGCAAATTACCAAATATAAAGAATGGCGTCAGCCAATAGGACTGGAGAGAGCGCTGCCATCTTTTGACTACAGCGAAGCTAGGAATTTCAAAATTTTTCAGTACAACCGTGAATCCGAATGGACTGCCAAAAACTTGTAATTTTTAGATATACTGTCATTCATGGCGAAAAATGCAAAACCTTCAAGGGACCCAAAATCCATATGTTGTCAGTTGCTAGTGACTGCACTGATATGAGCCTAATAGCTGGCTGACTACATGTATAGACAAATCCCAAATTCCAAGATCTGCGCACTTCCGCCGAAATTGTAAACAGAACCTCGGTCTGAAACTGAATGACGTGACGCAATCCACGATTCAGCAATGGTCGACTCTGACGCAACGTCGTCGAACTCACTGTCGTCACATGGTTGTGGGGTTCTCCGCGTCACGTCATTCAGTGCCAGACCGAGGTTCTGTTTTCCATTTCGGCGAAAGTGCCCAGATCTTTCTCGTTTTCGTCAAATTTGGGATTTGTCTATAGGGTCTCTTGAAGGGAGTGTCACACAACACAGATTCCGAGGTCACCACAAAATGAGTGGGGGGGGGGGGGCNCATAAGTTTTTGCTTATTTTCCACCGCACTGCCCCCCATACAATGGGCGCAGCCGAAAATTGTGCTGCAATCCCGACAAGTGTGTGGATACCTAAAGCCAGCAGCACTCCAGGTGATATCGCAAGCGATCTACTCGCCACCGATCTTCTCACGAGCCACCGCAGACCAGGCCTAGGCAATATCGGCTTTGGTACTGTGTTATGGCGAACATCGCTGGTGAGAAGATTCCACGCATCGCTGTCCGGCGCACACTTTGCGTCAACAGCTGATTTTGCTCGCTTGCGATCAGATAGACGATTCTCGAATTCGCAGATCTGCGCACTTCGGCCGAAAGATCAACCAGAACCTCGATCTGAAACCGGCTGACGTGACGCCATCCATGATTCAGCGATGGTCGAGTCTGATGCAACGTCTTCGACGTCACTGTCGTGGGGTTGTCTGCGTTATGTCATTCAGTTTCAGATCGAGGTTGTGGTTGAGATTTCGGCGGAAGTGCGCAGATATTTATCATTTACGTCAATTCGAAAACGGTCTATTGCTTGCGATATCGTTTGGTGTGCTGCATGTTTTAATTCAGCAATAATGGGTAGGGACCCCAAGCACATCCCTACAGTGCAGTTGAACCAGACATGCCAGAAGGAACACGACCATAGCTGGCAACAAAACATTTACAAGTACACAACTTGCAACGGGACACTCGCAGCCATATTTCCTTGCCATTTTTAAATAACATCGAGTGCAGTAAGTTGATCTAAGCACCAAACTTATCGCGAACTCACATGCAAAACAATGGAAAGCATTCTGTTGAGATAAATTTCTGTTCACAGAATTGTTATTTAAAGTATTTTTGGGTGAAATTTAATGAAAATGGTTAGACATCTGCTAAAGACAGAGTCAGTAGTGAGTGGGTATGACACAACTAACAGGTAGAGCGAAAGAGGTATGACTTCACAGACTGGAAATAAAAGCGGAAATTATTTAAATGGGCGAAGTTACATGACAGACTTTCGTATAGAACTCGCAACTTCAGCCGAAATTCACAGCCTTTTGCAAGTAGGCTCAGCCAAAATTCGCATCCTACAAGTAGGCTCAGCCAAGTTTTGCAATCTTTTGCAACTACAAGTAGGCACAGCCAAAATCTGCACTCTTTTGCAAGTAACCTCAGTTAAAATTCAAACCCCAAGAGTTGGCTCAGCCCGGTTTTGCAATCTTTTCCAAGTATATGTAGATCAGCCAAAATTTGGAATCCTGTTTAGGCTCAACCAAAAGCTAGCGCCGTTTGCAAGTAGGCTCAGCCAAAATTTGGCTTCTTTTGCAAGTAGGCTCAGCCAAAATTTTGCTTCTTTTGCAAGTAGGCTCAGCCAAAATTCGCATTCTTTTGCACCTGGGCAGAGCCAACTTGGCAATCAACTTTTGCCAAAAATTCCAAACATTTTGCCACAAACTCGCATACTTCTCGCGGTGGCAAATTATCCTATAAATTTGCCAACATTGCAGGAGTAGCTTTGCCCACAATTTGCATCACATCACGATAATTCATAAAACCTTACCTTCTGCCTCCTCCTGTAGGTTCTCAACCCCCCTCACACAAAGCTGCGGACCTGTCGAGGCAGAAAGTAACAAATACATACATACCGTAAACTCACATCGAAAGGTTGGGGTCTCTCAGCTGCACAACTGCCTGAAATTGACTGTTTGGTGCACCACGGCTTTGTTAAATGGGTCCTCCACCAAGAATACCTACTATCCAACTACCGTTAAGCGTTATTTTTTATGCTGCATGGACAAACGTAGCGTGCTCCTGTCCCAATGCTGGTGTTGCTGGTGTTGTGACAACAGGCCAGGTTTTACATTACTGTTTGCATACTTCCGACACCAGTGTCTGCGTCCGACGTGCGATCACATTTTCGAGAACCTCGACGGACCTCGACGGACGGTTTTGTCAGTGTCCAAGGGCCGTGAATGGTTTCACGATAATGGCCACAGCGTTATGAATCAATACTATGATGTCGAAGGGCTCAAAATTCCCCCAGTCCTCCTGTGGCCATTTATCACAAAATGGCCACAGGAGATTGGGCTCTTCTGTGGCCATTTCCAGGCCCCCAGCAGCCATTTCCGAGGTGCTCGATTGACCGTGCTCCTCGGCATCCTTGAAGTAACTGACCCTCAGATTTCACGAGTGTGAAAAGCTCTCCTCGAGCCTTTGAGGAGTTCAACTGATTGAGCTCCTGCAGATTTCAAACATGATGCACTGGACACGGTGTCTAAATTTGATCGCACTTGGTCGCAGACGCTTGACGCCTGAAGTATGAATCAAGCCTTATGTGAACAAAATACATTGTATGTGTCTATTCAAGATCTCTACTGCAGCAATAAGCCACCACCAGAACGAGGATACACATATGGAGGTAATTATAGTTTAGGCCAGGTGGCGCTGTTACATGTATGATGTCTTTGTGTCAGATTACTCTCCAGATATACCTGAGGATCACAACACTAGACTGATTTTGATAATACTGACGGGGCTGCTCAAGGATCACTCAGATTTAAGACAGAAGATTGCTTGGAATTCTGGTGACGGATAAAGGGAGGTTAAGAATGGGACTTCAATTTACCACTCCAAAAGAGTGCAGCACCTGACGGGTTAGCGTCATGATGTCCCGCACGTCATTTCATGATGTCTTGACGTGCGACGAAAAAAATCAAATTGTTTCACGACGTCATGATCGCTGAAACAACTGGATGTTTTTTTTAGTCACGTCATGGCGTTCAGAAAGGACCTGTGGGACGTCATGACGCTGCCCCGTCAGGTGCTGCACTCTTTTGGAGTGATCGAGTCTATTGTTTTTAGGTAGAAAATGGGATTTCATGCATTTGTTAGTGAGGGAGGACAGATGAGGCAAACACAAAAAAAAAATTTTGTCTTGTAGAAAATGTTTTGACTAATCTAATACGAAATTGTGTCTGACAACATTTAGTAGACAAAGTGTGACAAAATTTGATGGTAAGTAAACAAAGTCGTCTCCGAATTTTGCAAATTTTCGACCCCATTGGACAATATGCGACAACATTCATTGGTAAATGCTTGACAACATGCTTTTATGCTAACAAATGTTGGATATGTTGGGCCATATACGACGTCTGCTCGGATGACATTTGGATAACATTGGGGGCATGGTGGCGCACTGGTAGACCATCAGACTAGAGACCAACTGGTCATGGGTTCAATGGGAGTCTTTCCTACCGTTAGAGGCCACCTGTTACCGGTCCTACGACAGCACAAAATTTGCCATCACTGAGTAAGCCAAGGCTTCCACGTCATTATGGATAATGTTGTGACGTGCACTTCTTCTCTGTGACGTCAAATTTCATGCCGTTCTAGGACCACTAACTGGTGGCGGCCTCTTACGGCAGGGAAGCCTCCCATTCCCACTGAGTCACCACTTAGTACTCTCAACTGGTCTGAAAGGATCAAGTGACGCGCTGAATGAGCTGCTCCTTGAGTTCCCCAGAAAGGTTTCTGGAGCTGAGAGATAGGGGTAATGTCAAGCGCTTTGAGACTGTAGAATAGTAGAAAGTGCTTTATAGAGGACGTGCAGCACCGATTATGACGTCACCGCGACGTCGAGATGCCGCCATTTTGGACGGCACGTCCAACGCATTCGTAGCGTCAGATGCCGTCCAAAATGGCTGACGTGCGAATTATGACGTCAATGATGACGTCACGTGCACATGGTCTATAAATGCCTCACATGACTATTGTAAGAGACAGCTCAAGACTGTTATTTTTAACAGAAACTTGGAAAAAAAGGGCCACAATTTTCTCATGACAGGTAGTACTGTTTTTAAACGAATGATATTCAAAATACATGTAGTAATATTATTTGGAATATTTTGGAAATGTTGTAATTCGACCCAAATCGATGCACTAAGAAGCCATATGAAAACAAAAGAACACATACTAACCTGGTGATGAGGATGCATACAAGCAAAACGCACGGGCACGAGGCTATAACCTGGTTCCCAGGTGATTACAGACCTTTTCAACAAAGATGGTGGCCAACTAGTTCTCCCACATGACGTCGTGGCTATTCATTGTCCAAGCATGATATAACACTACCAAACGCATCCTCTCAGGCAATTATTTTACCTAAACTTTTGTGCCCATGGCCCGCGTGATCAGCTTAGCGTGCCAGCGGCCATTGAATGGTATTAAACTTATGAGGAGCCACGGTGGTGTAGTGGTTCGGGTCGCCGACTAGCAGTCAGAGGATCCCGGGTTCGAATCCCGCTGGGCATGAGACTTTGGGCAAGTCTCTATGCCTCACTGGCCTCTCTCCACCCAGGTGTATAAATGGGTACCGGTCAGAAATACTCAGATTATAGCGCTGAATGAGCAGCTCATCCGAGTTCTACTGAAAGGTTTCAGGATAGACTGGGGTTTAAAGTGTAAAGTCGGATGACACCTCTACTGTTGTTGATATCAGACTATAAACCCAAAACTTGAACTTTTAACTCCTGATGTCATATGGTGAGAACTGTTAGACCGCCATCTTTGTTGGAAAGGTCTGAAGATTGGGATCAAGGTTGGATGCGGAGGTTGACGAGTAGATGGTCGTTTCATGCTGTTTTTTTTCACAGAAAGTGATAAAAATAGGAATAAAATTAACCTTACCTTTAGCTGCTTGAATTCCCGGCAATGGGGGTCTCTCTTCCTCCTTGCTGCTGTACTGGCCTAGATGGTATGAGGGAAATGTTATTTAACCATCCCAAATCACTCCAAACCCAAAACCATGCGGCAAACACAAAAACCATTTCATCAATTTCCAGGACCTTATCTAACTTTGACCTCTGGGGAACACATATTTTTCAAATGGGGTTATCGCCATTCTTTTTCTATCATTAGATGGCGCTGCGACCGTATCAACTTTTAGTTACATGTTTTACAAGTCTGACTTTCTAGTCAAAGAACTCAAAATCTGTCAGAGAGATTTCACAATTCGCCGACCAATAGCACTAAAATGTAATATTGCGATTCTGAAATATCAGAAATCTGAAATATCAGAAATATTTCATTCATGAAATTTCAGAGGTATTTTTCAGGATTTTCCCCCAAAATTCAGCAATTCCCATCTCAGAAGAAGGCGTCTGCACCTATTCAAAGGATAAATAATATTATTTTACTTCTGCATAATTCTTAATACAGACATTGAATATGCAAATTTTCCTCTTGGTCTTAAAGGATTAATGAATATGCAAATTATCCTATTGGTCTTCAAAGACAAATGATGCAAATTTTCCTCTTGGTCTTTGAGGATTAATGAATATGCAAATTTTCCTCCTGGTCTTCAAGGATTAATGAAATGATGAAAGCCTATTAATGACTAAAAGCAAAATGGATGATGACATGACGTTTGTCTATTTTTAAATCTGAAATCTACAGAATTCAAATTAGAGAAATGAAATCAAGAAAGGCTAGTTTCAAATCAAACTTCTAACAGAAGAAACCTCGACTAAAGCACGTGACGCAAAATTATCGCCGAAGTTTACATGTTTGGCCGATTTTTTACGCGACCTTGTCATGAAGTGGACAGATTTTTTCTTCACTTGTCAAATCACTGGTGGAATTGCACACACGTTAATGATCCTGAATAAACATAGCATCTAAATAGCATGGTATTTCATATCAGCGAACTCTACTGTTCACGGATGCAGCCACCGAAAAACAGGAAAGTTTTTGCAAAGTTTACACAACTGGCCGAGATGGCCATGTTCCGACGCCGTCATTGGTATTGTTATTGCGCATGACGTCAATGACGTTGCTGACGGCGCGGGTCTCGCCACAGAATGCGCTGAAAATCCTGTGGGAATTTACCGTTTCAAACTGCAATTTCCAAACACAGAGATCTTGAACCACTCTGATTCTTTGCCAGATCTTTTCTTTGATATCCAACTTTGTGAACAGCGGCATTCTCGGCTTCGGCAACAAAAATGACCCCATGTAATTTGTGTCTGTTTTGGACATGTGTCGTCCAGCGATAATTTATGTAACGCACTAATACTGCATGATAAAATGAACGAAAACGAATACTGTAAAGCAAGATAATTTCACGGCTGGAAATTTTCGCGAATCAAGAATTATAGACATATTCGCGGCAGGATATTTTCGCGAGTATCTGCCATTTTTTCAGTTTTTTTCACGGACAATATTTATCACTTGCATGTATTGATATTCACGACATGAAATTTTTGCAACTCATACACTCTCGCGCAAATTTCCTGCACGCGGAATGTTCCTGCTTTAGAGTATAATCTAGGATGTATCGGTAACCCAGGGAATGCACAAAATATGCATGAAAACATCTTCAGAGACTGAGTTTGTTTGGAAATGGGTTGCTGACCCAACCCCAAACACTTTTCAGTTCATGAACTGTAGAAACAGGTGCTACTCTCTAGGCCTAATGCACACAAGGGCATATCAGGTAATTTTTATCGCCAGCCCCCTGTTATAGCTGCTGGTGTCCTGGTTGCTATGGGTCGGCAACAACTGAACTTTGTGCCATCAACAGGCAGACCACATGACAGTCAAAGTAAAACTGAGAATCACAATCACAGTAACAATCGGACGAAAAAATTCTGCCACTTGTCACAAGGTGATAAAATTGCCTGTTGTGCCCTCGTGTGTGTTAGGCGACGATAATACTGCAGCGCCACTGCAATATCACAATCTGGTCGTCATGAGGAAAACACCCGGTTTATTATGTATACCATACCAAATTTTGTATGGCGCCCTTTCCAAGTTGAAACTGAGCGGATCAACAATTTCGGAAAAGAGGGGGCACACTGTGCTAGAAACATTGAAATCTGCAGTGAATTTCTATGATTTGCTCCAAATTTCAGAATTTCACGGTCAATTTTACAGATTTTTTGGCCGGAAGGGGTGTGTGCGCCGGGTGCGCCCCCCCTTGGATCCGCGCCTGTCAAAGGTGCTTTACATAGTACCCTAGCTTTTTTAAAGGCCTGAGCAACCCAGAGCAAACTCCACTTCCTGGGAAGTATTACAGTCCGGCTGCTGCTACAACGCGCACATGACTAGACATTCACATAAACCATCTTTGCCAGCTAGGTACCCATTTGACACCTGGGTGGAGTGAGCCAAGTGAGGCAAAGAGACTTGGCCAAAGTCTCACGCCGATGTTTCCAGTAGGCCACTCTGAAATTTTCTACAGCAGGCAGTTTTCCTCATGAATGACCGTCATCTAAGTTCAAAATTATCTGTTTCTTACCACTGTAGTAGATGGGGAAAAGTCCTCGGTACAGGTGGGCCTGTCGGGCAGTCTGGGCGACCCTCGTGATTGTCAGGACAGGGCAACGTGGACGATAGGCAGCCATCAGGTGAGCCGATCTGGAAAAGACAGGACATGTCAATTTTGTTGCAGGGACAGGTTCCAAAAGGGTAGAGGAATTTGCTGGTACAAAGTCCAGTAGATAGATGGCACCACCAAGAATTATTATTAGATTTTTTCCATCAGGGCCGAAGCCATAGCATTATTGTCCCTGGTAAGTATGGAAGAGGCCATCTCAAGCTACTCATGTTCCTCACTTACGTAGATAGGGTTTTTTACTTGCCCTTGCAAGGGAACAAGGTACAAGGCACCACAGCTACTATCACATGCGACGGCGTGAAGAACCAGGGATGACATCTCATATCGCCCGGGCTGGTTTTGAACCCGGGACCTGCCCCTTGCTAAGCAGTTGTGATAACCACTAGGCTATCAAGGATAACACAAGCCAATGAACATTCTGTAGGACAGAATGCATCACTCCTTATGCCAAGACGAACTCAAAAGTAACACCGCGGAACGATTACATACCTTCCAGTTGTAGTAATACAGACAATAGCAGCTGCGTGGCACTTGATGGATGCCTCGACGGCTGCGATGGCGATTGTGTGTGCCATGTCGGTGGGTGTGGGAGTCTCACGGCGCAACTCCTCAAAAAGTTGTCTATGATACATGGCCGATTCGGCCTCTCGGCAAATCTGTAAAAAGATTGTGATAATGGACCAGGGACGGATCCAGGATTTCGGGAAAGAGGGGGTGCACTGTGCTAGAAACATTGAAATCTGCAGTGAATTTCAATGATTTGCTCCAAATTTCAGAATTTCACAGTCGACTTTAAAGATTTTTTGGCCGAAAGGGGGGCGTGCGGTGGGGCGTCCCCCTTGGATCCGCACCTGTGGACGAATCTTAAATTCGCAGATCTGTGTGCACTTCCACCAAAATCTCAACCAGAACCTCGATCTGAAACACGGTTCCTGCACCTTTTCCTGAGTAAAATTCCATGATCTTTCAATGACTTTCCATGGCAAAAATTTTAAAATTCCAAGACATGTTTTGGTCAAACATAGCATCATCCCGTTGTGGTGGCGACGCTGTGCCCACAAGAATGTTTAGTTGATGCATGAGGCACGGGAAGCACGCTGCCATCAGGCGGACACCTGAGGCCTGGAGTTGGGGAAGTTTTTTAGCTAAGCGCAGAAATAAGGGCAATCAAGTTTTTTATACACAAAAAGTCAAAATTCCATGGTTTTCACAGACTTTATAAGCAAATCACATAATTCCACGACTTTCCAGACATGGAAAACACTCTTTTAAAATTCAAAGATTTTCAATGGTTTTCAAGAGCCGCGGGAACCCTGTGAAACCGGGTGACGTGATGCAATCAATGATTTAGCAATGGTCGACGCCTGACTGTCACCTGACTGTCATGTTGACACAAAGTTTACAGACTGTCGAAGGGTTTTATGACTTTTTCCGTCACCAGAGCCCACCACACTTTCACAGATTCACCACTCCTACCTTGTGCATAATCTTGACCGCTTCCAACGGATAAATTCCCTTCGCAGTCTCTCCAGACAACATGACGCAGTCGGCACCATCCAGGACTGCATTGGCGACGTCGCTCGTCTCGGCGCGGGTGGGACGAGGTTTGGAGATCATACTTTCTAACATCTGCGTCGCTACAATGACGGGTTTCCCTGCTTTGTTTGCTTTTCCGATCATCATCTTCTGAGCGAGGAAGACCTTCTCAGGGGGAATCTCGATACCGAGGTCGCCGCGAGCGACCATGATACCGTCAACGGCTTCCAGAATCTCATCGTAGCTGAAATTGAAATGGGATGGAATGAAAACGTGGCGAAGGATGGGGATTCCAGTATTTGTATTTGATTTGTTCCATCAGTGCTGAAGCCATAACATTATTGGCTCTGATAAGTATGGAAGAGGCCATCTCAAGCTACTCATGTTCCTCACTTGGATGGGGTCTTTTACTTGCCTCTGCAAAGGCATTATACAAGGCACCATGGCTTACTGAAATGGACGAGATGAAAACAGGGTGAGGAGGGGAATAAAATCAACTGCTTGGGTTAAGGCCAACCACCTACTTGTCAACCCCCTCTTGATTCTCAATCTTGGCTATAATCTTGATGTTCTTTCCCTTCTCACCGAGGATCTTACGGACCTCATGGACCGCGTCAGCTGTTCGGATGAACGAGGCAAAGACCATATCCACCTGAAATGGACCAAATATTGCACCAAAAATCGTGAGAAATGCATGTAAAAGTTAAAATTAAAGTTTGGGTTTATAGTCTGATATCAACAACGGTAGGCCTATAGGTTCTCATCCACTTTAACCCCAGTCTATCCTGAAACCTTTCAGTAGAACTCAGATGAGCTGCTCATTCAGCACTACAATTTGAGCATTTCCGACAGGTAGGCCTACCCATTATACACCTGGGTGTAGAGAGGCCAGTGAGGCAAAGAGACTTGCCCAAAGTCTCACGCCCAGTGGGATTCAAACCCGGGACCCTCTGACCGGTAGTCGGAGACCCGAACCACTACACCACCACCCTAGCATTACTAGGGACCATAGCACCCAACAACTGGCACATGTTGTACGTGGTGGGTAAGGATGATGGTTTCACCTCTCCTACATGTAGGTGGAGCCACTTAGAACAGTCTTCAGACCCCTTTTAGCTCGTTCATTCTACTTACTCCTTGTTCCACACCAAACTTTAAATCCTTAATATCTCTCTCAGACACAGCAGGCAGATCTACCACAACACCGGGCAAGTTACATCCCTTTCGGCTTCCCAACATTCCACCGTTTTCAATCTCACACATCAGGAAATCAGCACCTAAAATGACAAATATTATCAAACAATGTCTGTGAGGGACAGGCCTTGCCGTTTGACGGGCGCGATTTTGCATGCACCTCGCAAACAATAGAATTTCTATTGTTTGCGAGGTGCATGCAAAATCGTGCCCGTCAAACGGCAAGGCCTGGAGGGATCTTCTTTAGTTTGGTCTTCTGCCCCAAGCAAGAAATTTACCCCCTCATATACAGAATTCACCCGGCAACCGAGGTTACAAATAAACGCCATCCACAATCCAGACTGCATTCCTGCATTCTGATTGGCTCAGAATCTGGAAATTCTCGACGATCCGTATTAAACTGGGAGCTCACCAACGTAATACCCCCAAACTCACCTTTTTCCCTCACGATGACGGATATCAAACCGTCGTCGATATAAACCCTGTTTCCTAGCTCCACAACATTGCTGATATTCTTGTAATCCAGCCAAAGAAGGCTATCACTACACTGTTCCTCGTATTTGACATCTGTTGTTATTTTGATCATGCAACCTTTGACCAGTTCAACTTCACCTGTGCCGCTCTGAAAAGTCGGAAAGAGACACATAAGAAAGCGGTCTAAAGCTGGCGTGTCTGTGAGATGGGGAACTGTGTTGCGGACATGAAACTCAGAGAGAAAAGGTAGCACACATATTTTAGCTATTAAAGAAGGGCCATCCATTAGTACATATCCATGAAAACCTCTATTTTTCAATGGGGATCCCAGCTCACTGCCTCAATAGGTGTCACTAGTGGTTAAAACTATTGAAATGAAACTGACATCCCGGTGCACATTCCGACTCATTTTGCTGTGCCGGGCCACATATAGTTTATCTGCAATCATCACAACTTGAAGATCTCCAGGTCCTCAAAGAATTTTTGAAACTATTTTAGGAGGTCGAAAAGTCAGAAAGCGAACAAGGTGAACATACCAAATATGACAACTTGAGTCAACCATGACTTCGAAACCGCAACAAAACCTGTACCGTGACATGCAAATAAGTTGCATCTTCCTTGTGATGCCTCCCACAGGATTACATAAGACCACAGGCCTTCCTTCCTGTATCACCCAGGGTTTCCGCCAGTATTTTCAAGGAGGGGGGAGAAAAAAAAATTTTCAAAAATTTAAAAAAAATTTCAAAAATTTTTTTTTCTTTTTTTTTGGCCTCCAGAGTCATTTTTACACTCCAAAATGCAAAATTACTCTTCCTTCTGCATGAAAATTGCATTTGNACGCAGCTAAAGAGAAACCTTTTTCTCGTAGCTTTTCAGAAGGGTTTCCACCCGAAAACGATTGTGGGTGCAGAATTTCTACCAACACGCAAAGGTCGAAATCACACAAATGTGGGTATTCCAACTCGAGTCAAGGGTGAAACTGATATTCTACTTACCCCTCCGATCAGCCCTGTCCTGATTTCCGGACCCTTCGTATCCAGAGCAATAGCGACCGGGTGGGGGCGGTTAAAATTGGCCATGGCTTGACGGATGTTCTTGATGGTTCCCTCATGGTACTGAAAACACAAGAAGGGGCGTCAAAATATGCCAAGAACAATGGATTTGTTCATTACATTTTTCTGTCAGGGCTGAAGCCACAGCATTATTGGCCCTGGTAAGTGTGGCTGAAGGGGTGAATGCATCCACTCTGAATCCTAACCCTTCGCCCCTATCCCACAACCCTTCTGGCCTCCTACCCCTGACCCTAAAGCCTGATCCTAACCCTTACCCCTGAGCCTTACAGGCAGTCGTTACCCCAGATACTGGGTACCCTGTTCCATAGGATTAGACATTTAATACACCTTTTACGTAAGTACGGAAGAGGCCATCTCAAGCTACTGATGTTCCTCACTTGGATGGGGTCTTTTACTTGCCCTTGTAAAGGCACAACATACAAGGCACCACGGCTTACTGTCCCATGCGACGGACTGAAGAGCCAGGGACGATTAATCCCACATGGCCCAGGATTCAAACCCGGGACCTGCTGCTTGCTACGCAGACATTATAACCACTAGTCCATCAAGGTTCCTCAATATTTCACAGAATCACGGCGCCAATCAAACTTGACCTTGACCTTACCTCATGCGTCCCGTGCGAGAAGTTCAAACGGGCGACATTCATACCCTCCATCATCATCGCCTCGAGCGTCTTGATCTCGCGACATGCTGGACCTAAAACGACAAAATTATGGATAGCTCTCTATTAAGGACACCAGAATTCAGTCCCATACTTGCTGTTGCTACTGATTTTGACCTCTGTAATCAGGACACCTCTCAATTAAGGACAGAACCGCTCAACCTCAAAGGAGTCCTTCATAGACCATTCTCTAATTCGCACATCTGCGCACTTCCGCCGAAATCTCAACCAGAACGTCGATCTGAAACCAGCTGACGTGACGCAATCCATGATGCAGCAATGGTCAACTCTGACGCAACATCTTCTACGTCACTGTCGTGGGGTTCTCTGCATCACGTCATTCAGTTTCAGACCGAGGTTATGGTTCGATTTCGGCAGAAGTGCATAGATCTTTCTTGTTTACGTCAATTTGCATCTATAGAGAGAGCTCCACTGTAGTCATAATACATGTACAATACCAGATCAGGTGAAATCTGAAGGGTTAATAGAGAAGAGAGATTGTGGTATGGCTCAACGCAGAATGTACGTCAGACTTTTTACGTTAGCTCGTAGCCAAGCTGCAGGACTCGGCAAGGTGAGGCCAAGTTTAAGAAAGACTGCCCTGTATACACCTTTGCAACAGAGATGGTGGTCTAACACTAACAGTTCTCACCATATGACGTCAGAAGCTTAATACCATTCAATGGCCGCTGGCAGGCTAAGCTGGTCAAGCGGGCCATGGGCACAAAAGTTAGGTACCGATAACATAATTGTCTGAGAGGATGTGTGTGATAGTGTTATATCCATCCAGGGACACCCTGGTGTTTGGACTCATCACCAGTGCTCTGTGGGAAGCCAGTTGTGCGACTGACGAAAACCGAAGGGAGCTGAGCATTTGTTATATCATACTTGGACAATGAATGGCCACGAGAGAAATACAGGCCGCCATCTTTGTTGGAAAGGTCTTTATGAATCCAAGTTGGCTGGACATCGTAAAGTCCACCATCTGAGTGTAAACATACCGATAGTGCAAATTAGTCCAGTGGACCTAACCTCATGTGAAGTACATGTATCATGCACGTCATGAATATTCAAGCCACATCTGTGACGCAAGGAGGTCGATTTACGCCGACTGTATTGTGGGAGGTGGCTTGGAGCTACGCGCTGTTCAAAATCTTTCTCGAAAACACCGGGGAACAATAACAAATCCGACAATTCATCGGCCTCTTCGTCTGAATCCGTGAAACGTGGATCCGAGATGTAGAACATGGTGAATTTGTAAATTAGAATGTGAATGTGAATCGCGATGCTCAAATCCAGGAGCAAGGCTATACGACATTACCACATGATAGCAACCTCCCAGCAAGAATTTGTCAAAGGCAACAGAAGCTGTCAGTCAGTTGACCAATAGGTGTCACTACGGTCCAAGTCAATACCTAGCGGACCTTCATGGTTGATTGAGTACCAATCGGGAGATTGTTCTTTTGTATTGGTCCGCTAGAACTTTGCTGCCATCTTTTGGTAATAAGTGCGGCTGACTGACGCCAAATTTCCAAAGGAAGGTGATCTCCAGGCGTGCAGTTGTAACTAACTTAAAGTATGACATCACAGTAGATATACATCCACAGTACAAATTTAGGACCACACAATTTAGAACTCCAAACAAGAACTCATTAAAGGCAACTGATGCCAAATTCCCCCAAAGTAAAAGTGACCTCCAGATATGTAGCCTAGTTGTCACAAACTAACTATGACATCCACAGTACAATAAGAATATAGGAATACACAAAAGCAAGCCGTCCGAATGATGTCAGCCCGGTCAATTCCATGTTGTTTGTCCTCTAGGTGCAGACAAAACGGACACTCAGAAATCCTTGTATGATTCGTAATGTTTGTCCGAACTTTGCTCCAAAAATTAGTACCTGGGCGGTATGCTATTTAAAACTCTCAATAAGAAGTCATTAAAGGTAACTGGCGCCAAATTTCCCAAAAGGAAAAGTGATTTTCACATATACAGCTGCGGTCAGCGGGGTGACCTTCACCACTGCACAGAAATGCTGCTGTTCCAAATTGGCCAGTCCCACACAAATTTGGCTCCTGGACAACTTAAGCTAACTACACCACTAGTAAGTAGATTTTCACAGACATTTTGAGTCTGCTCAGCGAGATAGTGTAGTGAGTGGCCAAAGCTTTGTTAGAACAGGTAAAGGGAAGTGTAGTCAATAGATCAAACGCCTCAAATCCATATTGTATTGCAAGAGAGAGAACGGTTTCAATGCATACCACTACCATCCATGTTGATTGCCGTCAGCAACTTGATATTTCACTTTTCTGGATGAATCTGATGGAATTGACAACAGATCAGCAGGGTTTCCGCCATAGGGTAAAATTCTGTACCCTTAAATTTTTTCAGGGTACGGATCCGTACCCTCAGAAACGTTGGGTACCGGTAACCGTTTTTCCATGAAGTGATATAAACCTACTGATGATGCCTTAAGCAATTTGAAGAAGTCAAATATAATGTTGTACGGTACATGCAGTCTTTATTTGATAAATTCACATATTTATCAGCAGTATTCATTGTTTTTCACCATTATTAACAGCAGTATTCATATTGGCAAGTTTGGCAAACAGGCCGGACAAAACCAAACTGAAACAACCGGCATGACCGGCACAGGGATTTTATGTTTCAAAATATGCCTAAAGTGGCACCAAACATCGTTTAAAAACCTAAAAAAATTTAAAAAATTTAAAAAAATTAAAAAAAAATTTTTTTGAAAAAAAAATTTTTTTTGGGTCCGTACCCTCTTTTTTTTTCTGGCGGAAACCCTGATCAGGTCCTTTTATTCTGATTCAGACTCAGAGTTTGGAATTCCAATTCGCAAACTATAGCCTACTTTGAGCAACATGATAGACGATTCTCGAATTCGCATTTTTGTAGTTCGTATTGCTGCCGCTAGATGGCTCCCTCTACGTCGGCAGTCAAATAACGCATTAGAGATCCAATACCGTGCTCCTTATACAGTCAAAGCAAAGATGAGAAAGGAAAGCGCCTTCGCCGACAATGCCAAATGTCGCAGATCGGGTTCAGCACAGCTATCGATCATGACAACAGAAGTTATTTATCTACAATCACGTGCCACACAAATGGCCAACAAAAAACGTGACAACATTATATTCAACCTAATTCCCATTTTCAGGACACCCGATCTAAATAGTAGATATAAGGTGCCACCCAATTTTTGTCCAGCAATTCTAAATATAGTTAGTTTTTCATTCATTTGTCATGAGTGATAAAAATATGATTATGTATTTAGGCCACTGACTGGGCATACTAGACTTAATCAATAGTAAGCCGGCTCTCTCGGTTTGTGTAGGCCTACGATGTAGGCTACGGAGATTACCAGCGGTACACCAGGGGATAACACAAGCAACATCTTATCGCCAGAGAGCAAAACGGCTGTTGGCGCCAAGAGGGCTTCCACCAAAACATTTTTGAGGGGGATTGCCCCCTTTA
>NMRB01001054.1:170170-183074 GCA_002633025.1 Notospermus geniculatus | reverse complement strand
AAGTGTTCAGACGTGAAATTCTCAGAAAGTGAAATAACCATTCCATGAGAATTGCGAAAAAAACCATCTCCCTTCAACACAGATAAGATAATAGAGTCAAGTATAAAACCTTCAATGAGGTGGGTTTGTTACCCAAAAGGAGGGTCAAGGGAATAAGGGATGGCCATGTATTATTACAAAATGATAATCAAGAGTGGTTGCAAAGTACAGAAATATATTAATCCGGGTGTATGATGCACTGTTTTTAAACTTAGAAAACATTTGAATTTTACGACAGTAATTTTGGAAGGGCAGTGAAGGGTATGAAATGAAGCACAAAAAACAAGGTACAGGTACATCAGAAATTAGGAACTTAAAGTGATGTTGGCAGCAAAATAAATACACAAGCAACCATCTGCGAATAGATTTCAGAACACTATAGGAGTTGCAGTCAATTGTCTATAGACGATTCTCGAATTCACAGATCTGCGCACTTCCGCCGAAATCCCAACAACAACCTCGATCTGAAACCAGCTGACGTCACGCAATCCATGATTCAGCAATGGTCGAGTCTGACGCAACGTCGTCGAAGTCACTGTTGTGGGGTTCTCTGTGTTATGTCATTCGGTTTCAGAGAGACCGAGGTTGTGTTTGCGATTTCGGCGGAAGTGCGCAGATCTTTCTCGTTTACGTCAATTTGGGATTTGTCTATAGGCCAATATACTGAGGAAAACTCAAGAGACATGACAGAATGGACATTATGCAGACATTCTGGAGAAAGAAGGCCCAAACCGACACAATGAAGAAATACAGTGGAACCTCTCTTGCGGACACCTCTGCCAGGAGGACACCTCTCTATTAAGGACACCAAAGTTCAGTCCCAAACTGGTCATTTCTATTCAGTTCGACCTCTGTAATCAGGACACCTCTCAATTAAGGACAGCAACCACCAATACCAAAGGTGTCCTTAATAGACCATTCTCGAATTTGCAGATTTGCGCACTTCCGCCGAAATCTCAACCAGAACCTCAATCTGAAACCGGCTGACGTGACGCCATCTATGATACAGCAATGGTTGAGTCTGACGCAACGTCTTCGACGTCACTGTCGTGGGGTTGTCTGCGTCACGTCATTCTGTTTCAGACCAAGGTTATCGTTGAGATTTCGGCGGAAGTGCGCAGATCTTTGTCGTTTACGTCAATTTGAGAACGGTCTATAGAGAGGTTCCACTGCAGTGTGAAACTCCTAAAGCGAAAAGCAAAACTTACAGGTGAGGCAGGCTCAACAACTGAGGAAGGCTCAACAACAGAGGCAGGCTCAACAACAGTTTCTACCTGTTTTTCTGTCTCCATGTCAACCTCTGAAACAGTGACGTCAACTGTCACTTCTTCAAGCTCATCTTCTGCAGAGAGAGAGTGGAAAATTACGATGGAAAACTGGCAGGATTTTTAGGGCAGGACAATGGCTGATATTCATAAAAGCTAGCAAATGCTTTTCCATGGCATTGTACTTCAAGGTTTTTCATTCACAAATCAGAGCACCGAACATGTAGCCTTAGTAGTACAGCGGTTAAGGGTAAAAATCTTTCACTTCTTCAAGAAAGCACGAAACTTTCCACATGGGTACTTTGATACCTAAGGATCATTAAAAAAAATGGACCCCAAAAATTCGCGCCCCCTGGCGGCCGCCATATTGATTTCAAATATGGCTGCCGAAATTGCCATTTTTCCGCAATATCTCGGGGCCTATTGCTCGTAATGCTGTAAATGAAGCATGTTTACCCATGTTTTTGATATCAAGGAACAACATGGAACCCCCAAAATTTATGTCGGATGGACGCCATATTGGATTTCAAGATGGCCGCCGTTTTGCGGGCTCCATTTGTTGACTCATTACTTTAGGACGAAATAGAATCCCACATATATGGATTATTTGCATGAAACTCCCCACATGGGTACTGTAATACCTTATCATCCGAGAAAAAAATGGACCCCCAAAATTCGCGCCCCCTGGCGGCCGCCATATTGAATTCAAATATGGCTGCCGAAATTGCCATTTTCCCTCAAAATCTCGGGTCCTATTGCTCGTAACGCTGTAAATGAAGCATGTTTACCCATGTTTTTGATACCAAGGAACCACATGGAACCCCCAAAATTCATGTCGGATGGACGCCATATTGGATTTCAAGATGGCCGCCCTGTCGCGGGCTCCATTTGTTTAACTACTTCAGGACGAAACAGAATCCTAAATACATCGATTATTTGGTATTAGTGCGACAACAGCGTGGAATGGAGTCAACCTATTGAATTTCAATTTCAATGGTGACTGCCATGTTTTGTGAAGCGTCAACATCTTGTATGTGAGGTATATAATGCACGAGAAAAGTTCAAATTGCTCATCAATATGTATTCTTCTATCAGACAACAGCACATAATATCACAGACTGTATTTTACATGTAGATATCAATCAATATCAATTCGATCAGTCACACAGGGTACCAATAATATGGCATTGCTAATATTTTTATGGAACATGTGGATATGCCGAAACTGCAATAGCAATAACTTGTTTCTGAGACCAGTCACTATTCAAAGTAGACATGGAGGTACAATGATACTGTATGAAGGTTTATGACGGTTAACACCATGACCTTGACTTGTTGCTACTTGAACCCCGAAGTATATCATAGCATCGAAGCAGAAGATATCTGGCTACTTGATCTGTAACCTATGATTACGTGATCAGTACTAAGGTTAAACCTTATAGCAGTTTCCCTCACACTTGCAGAGTTGGGTACAAGTGGGGGAGAAGTTAGCCTTGAAACACTTGCAGTTGCCTGTACAGGACTTGGTACATTTGCAAGAAATAAGTTCCTGGCAGGCCTCCTCTGCAACAGGTAGCGTTGTCCACCGTGGTTTAAGGCCGGTGTCAGTTTCTTGCCAACCCCAATCTGTTGGTTTGGGGATCAGTGGTTGTAATTCGAGCGTCTGACCCCACACATGACCGGCTTGGTAGGTAGCTCTTCTGATGTGCTCTTCGAGGGCAGCTCTTGTCGGAGGGATGTTGTCGATGGTTCGTCTCATTTTAGAGAACAACTTCATTCGAGCAGTGTCAACATGCAACAGGTCACTTGTGCGATTGTACAGCAGAACAACGAATCGTTCTAGTTTTCGGACGATATCGTCATGCAGACTGGATGTCGATGGCGATGAAAGCTGCACAAAACTCTCTGTTATCTGAGGAAGTGCAAGCCATGTTTGCCAGGCAGATTTCTTGCCATAGTTTGCAAAGAATGACGTGGTGTCAGAGCCTGTAAACGAATGAAAGAATGGCAAGCCTTTTGCCATTTGAGGACCGGTAGCAGCAGCAATCTCATGAACTGGGATGTATCTGAAATCCTTTCCTGTTCCGAATGCTATCCATAACTCTTCTAGGTTGACTAGGTCATGGAACTTTGCTACAGCCAAGACTACTATATCCGTATCCACTGTCCTGATCATCAATTGCTTGAAGCCAGCATTCATGCCATCTAGAACGTGAACAAAGATCCTTGTGTCCGCCTCCTCATGAGAACATGGCTGGAGCCTTTCCGTATTCTGGTCGGAATTGTTGCAGATAACTCTGTCATCAACTGTGGATACCACAACCTTCGATTCTGCCTTGATGGAAACTGTCTCATGTGCTAAGAAATGAAAAAGTTCATCCTTGTTTTCATCATTCCGTAGGAAGTTTTTCCAGTTCCCAGGTAGTCTGACATTGGCAGAAACACGCCTACGTGTGCCTGTTCCTCGGCTCTCCCTTGTTGAACATTTTAGGCTGTTTTTCATGTAGATATCCCAAACAAGATCAACTCGGTTTGTTCTTTCGAGCTGTGATGATACGTATGGGATGAATACATCCTCAGCGTATTCTTTGAACGTTCTCGCTTCTCCCACCGACAGCAAATGTACAACTGCTGCACCATCAAGTACTTTCATTTCCACGCTAGGGGAATTTCGAACAGTTGATGAAGTTTTCGATTCAAGGCAGTTCACAAGATCTGACTTTTTCCCTTGTCTGAGTTTCCCTCCAAATGAAATTGATGGTGGGTACTGTTGATTTTCATGTTTGAAGAATTCCTCCAGGTTTCCCTCCCTCGATTGACTTGAGATGTACAATCTTGAAAACAAGGCGCAATCACTTTTCAGTTCTTCCAACTTGACCTTCTCTTTTGATGGGACTCCTTTGTTTGGTCGGCTGAACAGCGGCAAAGAATTCCGTGAAATCGGAGCGCTGACCAGTTTCTCAGACTTGAGCAGTCGTTCTTCAGTGAATGTAGTGTACTGTCTTTCGCCAAGATTTTGTATTTTGCGAATACTATCGACGACACTCTTCGGCATGATGTCCTGAGAATCGAGAGTGAGCAAGTCTTTGCTTTTATCAACAAACGGGTTGCCCATTTCCTCAATTGTTGAAAGAAGGCCGCGCACATCGTCAGCGAACGATCGTTGTCTGCTGGCACCTTGGTCATGGTGTTTCTCACTGTTGTCACTCCTATGGTCAATCCCGTCTTCATATTCTGTTATGATAGCCGACAGCTGTGGTCCAGCAACCATCCAGCGACGTAATGCACCAGGATTCTCCGTCAATCCAATGGCTCCACCATCTCCTTTGACACAAGCATTCATCTGTTCATGTGCCTGATCCAGTCCAATTGCTGAGAATGGGTGACCAGTTTTGTTGGAAGTGAATGCGCCACGCATGAAGCTTTGGTGAACTGCAGGACATCTTTGTCGAAGTGTAGTCATGTCTCTTATATGTACAGGAAGCCAACGCGC
Source organism: Notospermus geniculatus (assembly GCA_002633025.1). Classification (NCBI taxonomy): domain Eukaryota; kingdom Metazoa; phylum Nemertea; class Pilidiophora; order Heteronemertea; family Lineidae; genus Notospermus; species Notospermus geniculatus. Next base: position 178,277 of record NMRB01001054.1, on the reverse strand, counting down.
GTAGTGAACATGGTCCAAAGCAAAGAACCATGGTGCCAGCTTACTCAGGGTCTCGACGTACAATTCAAAGTCTGATGTTCGAATTGATCGCACAAATGCAAGTACCAGTAGCTCAAGCTCAAGGACAGTATTCCAGAACATGAACATCGGGTGAGCGTGGCTCTTTCTTTCGCACCAATCTTTGAACGATGATTCAGTGAAGATGCTGGAATCTGCAGCAAACTCTTCAGACTGGACATATGCTTGTCTCTGTAAATCGTACAGGACAGCTGCAGTTACCTGATGTGCCCTTCTCGTCTTCGTTACGTGCGACGCATGTATGAATCCATCTGCAGTACCCTTTGATGCCACATTTGCCTGGGCAATCGCGTTCGTCCATCCACTCCCATCAATGAAGTCACCAATGACTTTCAGGGCAGCCATTTCGATGTGCAGTGGGCCAAGCATTACCACGTATTTATCTTCACCATACAACTCGGGAAACCTCCACTGGATCTGCTTTCCGATGGCGTAGAGCGGCTGATCCATTGTCAGAACTGGAACTTGGCCTGGATTGAGAAATTCCGTTGCTCCTTGATTAGTCCTTAAACAATGCATAATCATGGCGAAAGAATGGGATGATTCTCGGAACATTGGCATCAATGCTATGCGGGTTGGCGGAGTTTCAGTTAGTCCACGTATGGATGCGTGATATGCTGCCCACGACACAAAATCTTCAACGCCGGCCTGTCCTTCCACTAGTAAGGAAAACTGCTTTTCAAGCCATTTATTCTCCTCTTTCCTATCTTCTGACAGCTTGTCTGTACCGGGTGTCATTGGTCCATTAATGACAGGTGCCTTTATTTCTTTGGGCATGGGTTCAACTGGCAATATGTTCGTGTACGAAAAAGGGAGAGGGCGGATTTGTCTCTCCGTGAGTGAGACGGTTTCTTCGAAGATTATTCGCTCCCGATCTGTGCCTTGATTATCTTCTGTTGGATGCTGACAAATTGAGTGTGCCGTTCCATGAAAGGAGTCAGTGGCGGTGGTGGAAGTAGGATTGTGGTCAATGTTGTCAACTTGACCGGTTGTGAAAATACCACTCTTCATCTGTGGAGGAGTAACGACGCCATCCCTTTCAAAACGGTCAATGATACATTTGGCGGCAGATGAGGATATCTTCAGTACTCTGTCGTAGGATATTGACAACCCATGTCTGTGCAGGCAGTCAATAAGTTCCCGTNCCCTTTGAAAAATTTCTAGGTCACCACAAGCGGTGTTGCAAGTCAGGACAAGTCATCCGTAACACTCCAATGATCCCCCATTCATTCCTCTCAAAACTTTAGTTTACCTCCAAGACAGGTGACCGTTTTGAAAATATACTTTGGAATATACTTCTCAATGATGCGATGACATTCTGATCCAGTTTGTGAGGTGATTTTTTTTTCAAATGGGACTTCAACAGTTCTCTGGTTCATCCAAATACTGGGCCAAATTAATCCACATCTTTTAATCCACAGATTTGTCTGCTATTATAACTGCCAAACTGTCTGCTGATTGCCAAACCGTCTGCTGATTGCCAAAATATCTGCTTATTGCCAAACTGTCTGCTTATTGCCGAACTGTCTGCTTATTGCCGAACTGTCTGCTGACTGCCAAACTGTCTGCTGACTGCCAAACTGTCTGCTGATTGCCAAACTGTCTGCTTATTGCCGAACTGTCTGTTGACTGCCAAACTGTCTGCTGACTCCAAATTGTCTCCTGACTGCCAGACTGTCTCCTGACTGCCAAACTGTCTCCTAACTGCCAAACTGTCTCCTAACTGCCAAACTGCCACCTGACTGCCAAACCGTCTGCTGACTGCCAAACCGTCTGCTGACTGCCAAACCGTCTGCTGACTGCCAAACCGTCTCCTGACTGCCAAACTGTCTCCTGACTGCCAAACTACCTGCTGACTGCCAAACTGTCTTCTGACTGCGAAACTGTCTCCTGTCTGCTGTGTCCAAAACAGAACTCTCATGACAAGATGCATGGGTAAAGTCTTCAGCTCACAGTAAAACCATCAAAACAAATGGTTCAATGTACCGGTAGCCTCCAGAATGGATGAACTCTTCACAACACACATAGAGCCGTATTCTAGAACGTTCCTTAACATTAAGGTCCACCTTAAATCTATTGTTCTCGATGGTTTTACAATAGACTTAAGGTCGACCTTAACGTTAAGCCTGCCGCACACGGGAGCTATCTGCTGAGCAAAAAGTTATTCGAGACCGTTTGCTCAGCAGACAGCTCGCGTGTGCGCGTAATTTCGGTGAGTTTTTTGCCTCGCGAGGCAGAAAGCTCGTGTGTGCGCGTATTTTTCGGTGAGCTATCTGCTGAGCAAACGGTCTCGAATAACTTTTTGCTCAGCAGATAGCTCACGTGTGCGGCGGGTTTAAAGGAACGTTCTAGAATACGGGCCATAGTCAGTGGTTGTCAATGCCCATACCTCCGTAACCATCAAAGTATGGCCTAGTTATATAGATCAGATCAGTGTAGATCGCAGGATAAACATCCAGCGTGTGTCAATGATCCATTTGATGTCCCACAACAATGATTTTAATCCGTGAAAATGAAAAACTGAATCTGATATTGATGTTGAACAAATAGAATGATTTTGCTGACCTGGGAATTCAAGTCCATGATTTACATGTACCCTAGATTGTGGCGGATATGGATCGCTTGCTGCAGATGAATACCAAGTGGGACTTGACCTGTATTGAGCTCCTCCATTTCCAATGCACACCCAGTGCCAGTGGCCTGAGCTAGGACTGCCTGAAGCGGGGCTAGAAGAGACTGCCCGAACCTTGGTCCAGGAGCGGTTCCTGACAACAGGAATGGTCTTAAGCCCCTTTCACACCAGCCTATGTAGAGTTGCGTCACACTACCTACACTGGCCTACATGTATGTGGCAATATGCCGAGGGACGCAAAGGGGTACATCAGATGGACGCAAAAAATTAAACATTTTTTCACGTACTTTCGGCTTAGAGCACCGGACGTATACGGAATAGTACGCTACCCTACGACAGTCCAACGAAAAACCCTTTCTGCCACTCCATCCCGTGAACTTGCTGCAGGGTGTAGACCAATCCATTCACGTTCTGAGGAGCCTTGGTAGTCTCGTGGTTGTCACGTCCGCTGGCAAGCGGCAGGTCCCGGGTTCAAATCCATATGGGATAAATCATCCTTGGCTCTTCACGTCCGTCGCATGGCACAGTAAGCCGTGGTGCCTTGTACCTTATGCCTTTGCAAGGGCAAGTAAAAGACCCCATCCAAGTGAGGAACATAAGTAGCTTGAGTTGGCCTCCGCTGTACTTACCAGGGCCAATAATGCTATGGCTTGGCCCTGACGGAAAAATCTAATACAAATACAAATCCATTCACACGGCAGCCCATCGGTGTTTTGCAGCAGAGGAGGAACTGGGGAGAGAAATGAATTGGAATAGACGATTCTCGAATTCGCAGATCTGTGCACTTCCGCCGAAATCTCAACCAGAACCTCGATCTGAAACCGGGTGACGTGATGCAATCCATGATTCAACAATGGTCGAGTCTGACGCAACGTCTTCAACATCACTGTCGTGGGGTGTTACGTCATTCAGTTTCAGACGGAGGTTGTGGTTGCTATTTCGGCAGATGTGTGCAGATCTTTGTCGTTTACGTCAATTTGAGATTCGTCTATCTGTCACTCTCATGGCAGCGGTATAGCTAAGCCCTACGTGTCGCAGCGATGTGGAAAAAGTGCCACCTACCAATTGTACAGATGATACCAGACTTCCTATGGACCTTCGATTCATCCTCGAAGACATTCATCTCACAAAGATGACGGAGGTACGTTGATTTCCGACTGCTGTACTGCGGTAGGTGCGGCGCCTCCTCACGCTGAACGAAACCTTTGGCGAACACGCCGGGGAATAATGTCCCGGGCCTATCTTCTTCCCAGTCGCTCCTCATTTTAACGATTTCCGATATGTTCGGCGAAATGGCACGTAGGACTCAAGACTGCTGATGCCACTCTGTCAATACTAGATGAACGTTTACGGCAACACTGCTCTTAATCGCAAGCAAATGACAAAATCACTGCAGTTGTTCCTCTCACCAGGACTGCAATGCGTATGGGACCTTATCTGCCAACCATGGCCTGGTTCACAAACCAAATCACACAGTCCAGACACCCTCGGTCAACAGAGTTGAATGTCACCTGTGTCAAGGACAAGTCCTGTATTGACCAAATATTTTGTTATCTATTGATAAGGCTGTCTTATCTGAAAATCTGCGACGAACAGTGGCGTTCTACATGTCTGCAGACACGGGACACTTCCCTTCCTGTGGCACTACCCCCTGGTGGCAGTTACGTTTTGGGATTGATTTCCATCAACATTTGAGCCAAAATCTGTAGGTTATCTATTGCTAGCGCCACCTGTGGTGAAGTGACAGCACTGATATGAGCCTAATAGCTAGCTGCCTATAGGGCAGTCTGACCGGGTATAGGACCGGGTTACAATGTGCTGTGGTCTATCGTAGCTATGATCCCCATTCACAGCTGTTTGAGCCTCCATCGAAAGAACTGATCACCCTCTTGTCATTTACTAACCAATGTTCGAGTAATACCGCGTCATTTTCTGAGACTTATGTAAGAACAAGGCACAGGTCTTGAATTCCTCTACAAATGAGCTCTCAAAAAACAGAAAATTCACAAACGTGATCGAGTTTGTACGAATATATTGTGGATTGGTAGTTATTCAGCTAGGATATTGTATCATTCGTTTTCTACTCCGAGGATTCTTACATGGTGAAATATGTACTTAAATTTTTCGGACGACAATAGCTTCCTCACAAATGATTATTTGGCGAATAGAAGGATAGGAAGTCGTGCACTGATATTTTGTCTAAAGCATGCGGCCATCAAATAAAGTTTCTCATTTCTGATATTTCTAATATTGGAGAGCTTAGATATACAAAAGAAAGCTATACAAATTTCCTTTGTGTACAAAGTCTGCCATTTGAAATGCAAATGAGCAAGCAATGATGCAACGTTCTTATTGCCTCGTAACGAAGTTAACACCTAAGGAAACACGTAAGACATATTACTTCATAGTCAAGAACCTAAAGAGGTTATGAAACCATTTCGATGGAAGGATTCAAAAGCCTGAAACAGCTGTGCATTCCAACGAACATGAGGAAGATAACTTTACAGTCTCTCTTCTAATAATTTCCCACAAAATCCTGCTCATCTGGAAAAATTTCCACTCCAACACACATGTAGGCCTACCACCTGCCGTGTCTCCTAATGAATGAGTTGGACACAACAGGTGTCAATTTCCATTAAATATAGTCAGAATAATTCATTTATTGATCCTTGACATAATTCATTCATTAACTACCAGCATAATATCATCTGCAATATGTATCCAGTTACTAAAAGGGTGAATTACATGAATGAAATGGCAGCAAGTTGCATTAAAACTTCGTTTGCCAGCCCATACATCACGGCCATCTCTGTCCGGTCTTGTCTGGAGTCCTGACCCATGTAGCATTCGTGTCAGTCCTGGTGGAGGTGCGTCCTCCTCTTGGAGGGACTCCTCCAGGTGGAGGTTCGTCCTCCTCTTGGAGGTGCGTCCTCCTCGTGGAGGGCATCCTCCTGGTGGAGGTGCATCCTCCTCTTGGAGGCATCCTCCAGGTGGAGGTGCGTCCTCCGGGTGAAGGTTCATCCTCATGGAAGTGCGTCCTCCCGGCGGAGGTGCACGGTTGGGTCCAGGTGGAGGTGCATCCTCCTCGTGGAGGTGCGTCCTTGTGGAGGTGCATCCTCCAGGTGGAGGTGCATCCTCCAGGTGGAGGTGCGTCCTCCAGGTGGAGGTGTATCCTCCAGGTGGAGGTGCGTCCTCCAGGTGGAGGTGTATCCTCCAGGTGGAGGTACGTCCTCCTGTTGGGAGGTGCGTCCTCCAGGTGGAGGTGCATCCTCCTGATGAACCTGCACATTTCAATAGCTGAAATGTACTAGGTAACAGGTAAATAGTAGCAGATCAATGCACAGGCAATCTGACAGCCCTTGTTGATCATTTAGCCCTTGTTGATTGTTCAGCGACATCCAACGGGTTTTCCTAGACCACCACACAGATTCTTAGAGAGGATAGACAATTCTCGAATTCAGTATCTGTGCACTTCTGCCGAAATCGCAACCACAACCTCTATCTGAAACCAGCTGACGTGACGCAATCCATGATTCAGCAATGGTCGACTCTGACGCAACGTCGTCAAAGTCACTGTCGTGGGGTTCTCTGCGTCACGTCATTCACTTTCAGACCGAGGTTATGGTTGCAATTTGCACAGATCTTTCTCGTTTACATCAAGTTGAAAATTGTCTATTGCTAATGAAAGAAGCAACATACGTACCGATGGTGCAGATGATTCCAGTCATACGCAGGACATGCGGGATCGAGGAGACATTCAGCTGGCAGAGATGTTCCAAATGGGTGTTGGCATACGCAGCACTGACCTGCTGTTTCTGTACGAAATATTCCCCACCCTCTTCCTCTGCGCGGCTGCCAGGGTTTTGCTGAAGGAGAAAATGAAATCCGTGTTAAAATCTTGAGGAAGTCCCTTCAAGGGTAGCCACCTGTATCAGCAGTCATGGCAAAGGGGGCACTAATGGCTAACCAACTTGACAGCCTGTAAATGGGTGTAAACATCACAGATGTTCACACTCCCAGTTGCGAGACTGCCCACAAAACCTTTGGTCTGTGCCATCCGAAACAACATGCCACTGAGATCATTCTATCCTCAAGTATTTCATTTTCATCCATCAATCCTGCATATTTTCTGTTAGATGGACCAGGGTAGAGTTACGCATCAGTAGTATACAATCGAAAGTTAATTGGTACAGTGGAACCTGCCACATTGAACACCCTGGTACTTTGAACAACTGCCTACCGGTACTTTGAACACTTTTGAAATTCCCCGCCAGATCTAACAGTAAATTCAACAAGGCATCAGAGAAGCTGTGTCCCCCGCAGGTTTGCTATTTGATGCGGGGCCATATTGAAGTCACCAAGTATGTAGGCCTATTGGATACTTTTGGTAGGCCTAGTGATATTCAATGAAATGGTGCATGGACCATGTGCTCACTCGTTTGGACATAACAGTGTAATGACCAAGAGAGGTATATGTCAGTTATGAGCAATCTGGGTCAAGTCATTCCCAAGTTGCAGGACCTCAATGATTGTTGGGTTATGCCGCCTGGCGGCCATATTGGATGTCCGATCGGGCCAAAACTTCAAATGCACATAAAGGTCATCTAGAGGTAGCCACATAGCACATTTGAGCGTTGTAGGTCAAGTCGTTCCTGAGTTCACATTTCATGATTTTCGGGTTGCGCCACCTGGCGGCCATATTGGAAGTTTAATCAGGCCGAAATTTGACGTGCTTGTAAAGGTCACCTAGAGAGAGGTAAATATCAAGTTTGAGCACTCTGGGTCAAGCCGTTCCTGAGTTATAGCACCTGGATGATTTTCAGGTTACGCCACCTGGCGGCCATATTGGATGTCCGATTGGGCCAAAACTTCACATGCACATAAACGTCATCTAGAGGGAGCCACATAGCACATTTAATTGCTGTGGGTCAAGTCGTTCCTGAGTTACAGCATGTTTGATGATTTTTGGGTTACGCCACCTGGCAGCCATATTGGAAGTTTAATCAGGCCAAAATTTGACGTGCTTGTAAAGGTCACCTAGAGGGAGGTAAATATCAAGTTCGAGAACTCTGGGTCAAGCCGTTCCTGAGTTATAGCACTTGGTCGATTTTCAGGTTACGCCACCTGGCGACCATATTGGATGTCCGATTGGACCGAAACTCGGTAGTTTTGAAGGTACCCCTGTGATACATGTTTATGCAAGATATGAAGATGCTCGGAGAAATAATGAAGACCTGTGGCAGGTTCGTCACTTTTGTCGAACTTTGACCTCTATGACCTTGAAAAGTAGGTCAAATCAAAAACCCGTTATATATGTTATGTATCCTACTTAGATACACCTATGATAAAAATTTGGAGACGATCCAGTCATTAGTTCAGGAGTTATTGCACTTTTTG
>NMRB01001054.1:148479-169873 GCA_002633025.1 Notospermus geniculatus | reverse complement strand
ATCTAACAGTAAATTCAATTAGCAGGACCTTTATACATTGAACACTTGTCTACTTTGAACATTGAACAGTAATTTCAATCCCCGTCAGCAAAATTTACCTTGGTAAATTGAACACCCACCAATTGTTTCATCTGAATGTTTGATTAGCATTAATTACTTGTCACCCCAGAGGTCCTTAAATTGATATGGGACGTGAAAGTGTGAACTACAATCAACTGTGGTTTTGTTTAAACAGCCATGGAGGTTTAGGCTTGATTAGAAGCAATGTGAAGTCGACAGCTGTCTAGAGTAATATATGCACTTCATGACCTTCCGTTTAGTCAGAACATACAGAATGACTGGCGAGTTAGTGGGACCTCCCTAATATTATGTCACTAACGCCACCTAGTACGCGGTGATCCTTGGTACATTGAACACCCCCTTACTATGAACACTTTCGAAATTCCCCGTGAGTCAGGTTCCACTGTATAATAATAATCTATATACATGTAATAATGCTGGAAGTCGTTTCGATAAAGTCACACTCAGAAGTTTTGTTTTGCTGCGAAATTCTGCACGGTAATAGAGGACAATAGACACCATATCCTGATACAACGGGTGATTTTGCAAAAAGAACTTGGTTGTGGTCGGAATTTTACTTTTTTCAGCAGTGTCGTTCGATTGTTTTCTAAATTCTCCCAACTGCACCCCGTTGGGTGCATCTATTCCCCCAGGGCCGTGCACTATCCAACCTCGGCCAAACTCATAATCGCCAATCGCCAAGGGTACTTGCTATGCTAGTACAGCATTATTAGCTGAGCAAATTTAGGAGTGGAGGGAGCTGGCCTGCCCATGTAGAAAACCTATGCAATCAAAGAAAGAGAGCCGCCCTCTCTATCACATAACGATCTGGGCCAACAGCACAGAAAGTCTGATAGTGCTTTCAGAGCCTATCGGCGGTTTAGGTAATGGGAAAATGCGTTTTTACTAACTGTGAGGTCGGCCATGGTTTGCCCGGGAAGGAACAGGGAACCTTGGAGGTGACAGGCTACATAACTCCAGTGACAGCTAGAATCCTCACATGACAATGTCACAATTTCAATCTACTTTGCCATCATTTCGGCAGTCAATGCCAATTGCCATCACTTACCCCACAACTCATGCGTCCACCACAACCACGATCACTCAAAACTCAAGCACACTGATTAAAGATGTTGCAATCGCCTCTTCTTTCACAAGACACTGACAGGCAACCACCAGAATATCATACAAAATGACGGCGAAAAGCTGCATTTTGCACCGGGACTTTGGAGTTCAGGGGTTAAGTTCGTACTAACGTGGAGTTTGTAATAGCGAGGACATACATGTCATGAAAGTTTGGGAGCCAGACGTTGGGTTCGTAATATCCGGGAGTTCGTAAAATCGAGGTTCGTAAGTGCGAGGGTGCACTGTATATAGGGTTTCTGACATGATGAATTGAGATGGAAGTAGTATAGACGATCTGTAAGTTCAGCCACGGTGGTCTTGCGGCTCAGGTCTGGGAGCACGGTTGTCTACTGGCTTGGGTCTGGAAGCTACGGAGGTCTGGATGCTTGAGTCTCTGGCAAGCAGTCATGGGGCCCCTGGTTCAAATTCACCAGCCAGCGAGGGACTCTAGGCAGGTCTCCTTCCCAATGTTGCCTCACTCTACCCAGGTGAATAAATAGTCCGAAGTCACCACGTTTGGTGCTGAGCAGCCCCTCTGAGTTACACTAAGATGTACCGGAAGATTTCAGGATAGACCACCTAAACATGCATGATGCTGACGACACCAACAAAACCACAGATGATACCTGCAGCTTCCGTTGATGGTGTGGACTGTGCCCAGGGTTACAAGCAGCTGAAACAGGGCCAGGGGATGGACTATCACTCGCCTCAGAAGCATGTTTGGGTTTTTCGTCAATCGTTGTTCCCGCATCTGTTGCGTTAGTGGTGGGCCTACTCTCCTTTGACTGATTTTGAGCGCCGTCTTTTGAGGGCTTTTTGCTTGCCCCCTTGTTTGTTTTGGGTTCGTCACTTTGGTCTGGCAAGTCCTATGAATGAAGGCATGTTTAAAGAGAGACATGAGAGAAGAGCATTCAATACCGGAGCAAATTACTTCCGGACAAAACTCATCACTGCGGCACGAATCGAAGTGTATCAATGACCATCCAAATGATACCACCCCAGGCGCGGATCCAGAGGGGAGGGTTTGGGGGTCGTGACCCCCCCTGCTCGCCACCACCAATTGTTTTTTTTCAATAGTTTGTGACAATTAGCAAAACAATCGCAATAATGAAGCTTCTGTTTTGATACTGAGATGCCAGGAAATCACATCTACGGCCTTCTAGATTCCAAAATTTTCTGGGGAGGACCCCCGTTGGCGCAGGTATCTTCGGCGCCCGCCTGCAATATGACCGACCTCGGAGGCCCTGACCCCCCTCTGCCAAAAATCCTGGATCCGCACCTGCACCCCATGTAAGACACAACCAAGATGGATGACCCATCGATAGCCAAAATGTTGAACAGCATCCAAGACTGCCCCATTTGAAGATGGGGATCTGGCCTAGTGGTTAAGGCGTGCTGCCCCTGAGTGCTGGCGACTGATGCCTTATGCGAGGGTCCGTGGGTTCGATTCCGGTAGGAAGCTATTCCTTTCACCTTAGAAACCTGTTATTATTTCGTGCACAAGACTGAAGAAGAGGGGATAGGTAATCAGAAATGCACACTGTGTTTTCAGTACCACCATGAACAAAATTACCATTCAAAGCTCCGAATTTATATTATTCTTACCCAAGAATTTTGGGCTTCAACGAACTTCAATTACAAGAAATTCCACACAACTTTTACATCCTGTAAGCTGAATACAAAACATGTGTATAATGTTGAAAAAAAACAACGAACAACAAATGATCTACAATGGACATTGATCTCTACTTCAACTGAACAAGTTCGACCATAACAGAAGCCCATACTGGCATCAGGAGTGGACACCATACATGGACTGAACCAAAGACAACGGACTCTGAAAGATCTGACAAATGACATCAAATTTTTGCCTCATTTGTACCACAAAATATCACTCTGCAGAAGAAAATTGACAAAAAAACATGACAAAAATTCATATAAAAAATAAAGGGACAAAAATTTTAAAATATCTGCCAACAACACATCATGCTGATACAGTGGCTGAAGTCCGTACCAGGGAATTGCGATTCGTCAGCACTAACGGTATTTTCTCCCTCTTTGCTTCCTTATTAGGCATGTTAGCTGGAGAGGGTGGCTGCATCTTAGGGGCGCGATAGCAACAAGTGAAGCAGCTAGGGGGCGCTGAGGGTTTCGCTGTGGTACTGCCCTTTTTGGTGGTCGGTGTGGAACGGGGCTCTGTCTCCTGAAAATTCAGCTAAAAATGTTACTCCCATGAAAAGAGTCCAACTTCACAACAGACATAACACTAGAAGAGGTGTACACCTGCCTGCTTTTTACCACAAGTCCTGCAAATACCACGATGTAAATGGTACAAAGTTCCCATCGTCCACGCAATTTTGTCCCCTTTCAGGGTGTCCTTCCAGAAAGAAGTGCAGCTTGATTATGTGACCCCCTCTGGCAAAACCAGAGAGGTTGAGACCAAATGTTTGTCTGTTTCAGTGTTGTCTGCCTATTTATGAAATCTGAAAGAATCTATTTCTTCCATTCTCTCCTGGTGTCATCTTAGTTCGTTTAGGCTCAACTTCTGAGCGACAAGCGACTCTTTTCGCCAGAGCGTGTCACATGAAATTGATCAGGACCGGGACGTCAGTTACATTACAATACTAGTTTTAACCACTAGTGACACCTAGCTATTGAGGCAATGGGCTAGGCTCCCCATTCAATGCCCAGCAGACCCATTCATGATTCATCGAGAACCCACTTAAATCTTGATCGTTGCGGTCTTGTCCTTTACCCGAGGTGAGTTCAGTGTGATTCGCTTATGGAACAAACTTTTAGTCAATAAGTGGGCAAGTCCATGGGGTTCGTTGAGGAAATAGGCGCAGTGCGTCTGTTGTCCTTTCAATATTTGACCACATAAGGTTGTGGTACCAGAAAGAGACATAGCTTGATATCTGATGATGTCGATTTTAGCTCATGGACAGTGAGTGAGCTGCCAAAACAGTTTCGAGTAAAATATCCAACTTTGACACTTGATTGCAGGGTGACCAACAAGTACGGTAGTTCAGTGCATTCATGCCTCACATGCGCACACACACACACAGAGTCCAATCACAACCTCAGCAGCGGCAACACCACAGAATTCCATGCACCTGGCGTCAACAGCCGACTTTGCTCCCTGACGATCAGGTACATTCATAAAACCTTGCTAGTAATGCTAGGCTTAGTTACTAATTTTGTACAGACCACTAAAAATCGCTTGCAATATTGCCTGGTGTGCTTTGTGAACCCTTCACCTTGTTGTGTGGAAAATCACGGTATTTTTTTTATCTGACAATCATGCTCACCTTATCTACTCAATCAACAAGGAAATGACCGACATCAATAATCAAGAATCAGTTACCTAAATATGAGTTATTCAGATTAATGTGTCCAACAGTCTGGACCTCTCTAGGCATATGGGTCAAATCTTGTTAAATATAGGCCTAAATCAAGACAATTACCCAGGCTTGGTGGCAGTTGGCAAGATTACTGATTGATTTATGTGGCAAAACGAAATTATACATGTATTTATACTTGTTAGGAGTGGCTTTGAACATGTCAGCCCCATTGGGTGACACTGGCGAAAACTGTGATATGGCAAAATGACGCAGGCTAGGCAAGTTGCGTCAGTGCAACGAAGCCGTCATATGGCTACGCCGTATCTTGTACGATTATGAACATCTTGAAACCGATGCCCTATGAAGCCTTAACTATAGGACACTGGTCAAGGACCACAGGCATGAAGACCTGAAGTGATGGTGACCCAAGCAGGTGAATGGCCCTGACCCAAACCAAACTGTGGCCCATTCCTTCGATAACTGAATCTTTCATGCCATGTATGCAGCCTGGTACTGACTGCTTTCAACTAAAGTGGATTTGTCGGACCATTTTACTATGATGTATCAACCGCTACACCTGCTACTGCAATTACTACTACTATTACTAGTACTAGGACTACATATCCTGAGAACATCAGGGGTTCATACGCTCACCCCCCCCCTCCTTCGTCACCACACACGTGCAATGACAAAACAAAGGGAGCGAGTGCCCTGAGCAAATATGTGGGAAGTATTTGTATTTGATATTTCCGTCACTTGGCTTGAGGGCCGAAGCCATAGCATTATTGGCCCTGGTAAGTACGGAAGAGGCCGTCTCAAGCTACTCATGTTCCTCACTTGGATGAGGTCTTTTACTTGCCCTTGCAAAGAAACAAGGTACAAGGCACCACAGCTTACTGTCCCATGTGACGGACGTGAAGAGCTGGGAATAAAATCCCATATGGCCCGGGCTGGATTCGACATGTTCGAACCCGGGACCTGCTGCTTGCTGAGCGGACGTGATAACCATGTGGCTATCAGGGTTCTTGCGCGAGGTGACATAGGGAGCGAGTGACTACGAACCCCCGATGTTCTCAAGACGACCTGGACCCATGTTCCCGAAGCCCTCGTAAGGTTAACGATGTCGTTACGCATGCATTTTTCCACTTTTAATGACATCGTTTACCTAACGACGGCTTCCGAAACATGGGCCCAGGATGGTCAAAGAATGTTCCCTCTTCATACCAGGGAAAGATCCTGAAGTGACATCAAGCCAGGCTGTCCTCAGGTGAAACCATCTACAGGCCCAACACCAAACAAAAAGAATGAACAACTTAACTCACCACCCAGGATCCAATTCGATGAATACTATGGTCGCTTACGTTTTCATCCCTGTTTCGTTCGTGGCACTGTAATTGTGCATCTGCATGATCTGCAGGGGAATCTCCAACGAGAAATTGTGTGTGCGGGACATTTAACTTCTTACTCATTGTGGGAACTTAGGCGAGTAAAACGATATATCTAGTCAAGAAAGTACGGCTAACCGTACCGGTACTGGTGGCTGTTCGATATTTAAAGAATGGACTTTGAATTGAATGTAACGTGGGCAACTTGGACTTCCAGTGAGAAGCTTGTGGATCCCAAGTAAATGTTACAATCTGAAGAATTTGCCTCAAATCCTCAACGATATGGACTTGAATGGTACCGGTAACAACGTGGGCAACTTGGACTTCCAGTGAGTGAGCTTGTGAATCCCAAAAGTCAACGTTACGATCCGAAGAATTTGCCTTAAATCCTCAACGACTAAATAAATTCCACAGAATATTGTCCAATTTTATCCGGCATTCAGTCCTTCTGCTCTGGAGGTGACCTGGAGTACAGGACAGTACACACTACACCGGGGGTCCGGCTGTATTAGATGATGTGAAAATAGGTCAAAGTAGAATAGAGAATTCTTGGAGAGCTTTTGGTTGGTTATGAAAAGCCTGTACTCGTTATGAGTACTCCTATAACCATTCAATCAAAAGGACAAATAATAAAGCCAATGAATAAACTTCTGACCTCGATTATAGCAAGTATAGACTAGAAACAGTTTGTGCCCAGGCCTCAAAAGTTGACGAATGCTAGTCCAAGTCAGGGCCAGGGGTACTGAACTGCTTGCATGTCACTCCATAGAATGTGAAGAACGTGCATCAAAGACCGGAGTAAGTAAAACAAAGTCCTCCGTGACAAGGATACTGAACCAAGGACAGTGGAAACACCTTGTGAACAAGGACAGTACTTGTGGAAACACGGTGGATTCACAACTCAACTGGCCCAGCCGGATGATTATACTAACACACGATTGGTCTCTGTAGTATTAAATTAATATCACGTTCTTGTCACATGTGACTGACCTAGATAATCTGCTGCTGAGAGCTGATCGAGCCATTCATTCATTCAGCACCGGCAAATGTGGGCTGATGAATGATTATGCACTTCAAATAGTCAGCCTGACATCACCACCTGTTGGTGTATTGGTGAGTGGTGACGTAACGTGATCATTGGATGCATCCCGCAAAGCACTACTTCAGGTTCACTAAAGCCTGCCGCACACGAGAGAAATTAGCTGAGCAAAATGTCATTCGAGGATTTGACTCAGTCAAAAACCTCTCGTGTGCGGCGGAGGATTTTGGACGGTATACTTCCACGGTGACGTGCCCTCACGTCACGGCAACGTGTCATGAAATGCCGTCATGTGATTTTTACGCATGCTCTGTAGCAAAATGGCGCGAGTCAAATGACGCAGTCCCGCCACACATGGTGAGGTTAATATCAAACACGTTGAATATTTTGCTCAGTGGCCGTTGAGGCAAAAAACTCGCAAGAAATTCGCCGCACACAAGAGTGACATTTTGCTCAGCTAATTTCTCTCGTGTGCAGTGGGCTTAACTTAACTGGCCAAAAAATTGCTTCGTCCGGCTTTAATGTAAATGTACCTTCTGTACCGATATAAACATTACAGCACGGTGCCCTAACATCAGCTGAAGGCATTCAGGATTGGAACCTAGCCTCTGCTTGACCAAGGTTGCGTTCGGAAATTTCCCCGAGGAAGCTCAGGGGATGTTTTTCTTTATCATCTTTCCATGCCTACCATCTCTACATACATGTACATGTATGGATGAAGCCAATGTGAAGTGCCCACTTCATCTTTTCAAGGGGGGGTCAGGGAAAGATGAAGTCACTTCGTCTTTTTTGGCATCAATGTAATTTTGTCGTGAGATGGCCCCTAATAATAATACATTCTCCAAAACCAAGCAAGTGTCCTTTGCTTTGAATAACTACACTACATGACTTACCATGACTGTAGCACTTTTAAACCAGAAAACCAGACAGTAATTCCTCACTTTGATAACAGTCCTGGTCTACTCTAAATCCCCATGCCAATGTCACCTTGTCTTCGAAGGAAAATGTTGTGTATATCCAGATCACAGCACAAATGCCCAATATCAAGGCCTTATGTTTACCTCGAGCTTAAACAAACCAAAGCCGCATAAAGATTTCTAACAGACTTGATTTGAATAATCTGATCAGACACCGAAATCGAAATCATATGCCTTTACCATTTGAAAACTAATGACGACCGAGAAGGACGGTCGCCAATAATACACTGGTGCCCGCCTGCATGGGGGGAGGGGGCAGCATTCATAGTGAAATTTCCAGTCACCAGGAAAACATTTGTGGTTGTTTGTGCCAAAAGTCGATCATATCGATGTCATGAATTGACAATGATATGAAAGAGAAATCTATGCTTAACAATAAACACCATTTTTCTTGATGTTGATTTATGATCAATATTTTTCCTACATTGTATTGTGCATGTCATTATCCCAACAACATAAATAATGCACAACTGACACAGGGTTTCTGCCAGAAAAAAATTATTGGGTACGGACTTGGCAAACGGCAAAGGTGCGCAGCCCCAGGCGGGGGTCTGGGGGTCCTCTCCCAGGAGGATTTGAATCTCAGAACACATGAGAAGTGATTTCCCAGCATTTGGGAGAGAGAGTGATTTCAAGTTTGTTGTTAGCTCAAACATGTCAACATCTTAAGCCGGCAGCAACTTTTCTTAAGTTATTGTCGGGGATAATTCTCCTAAAGTCCGCTAATTTTTTGGGTACGGATCTTTACCCTAGGATTATTTTTGGGTACGGAATTTTACCCTTTTACCCTTCTGGCGGAAACACTGTGACATGACTGACAATATCAAGCCGGGCTTGTGCCTAGTAGCCTACACACCAGTCTCCAAACATAACATACATGTATGCCGATAATGGCCAAATATTTGAAGTCTTGAATATGGTGACTAGGCTTGTGCCCATCTCTTCTGGTGATTCCATTCTGTAGTCATCAGTGTTTCCGCCAGAGGGTACGCAGGGTACGCTGTGAGAACCCTCAAAGGAACAGAAAAGGGCCATTTTCTTTAATTTCATGGGGCTTTTTGCTGATTTTGAAGAACTGTATACCCTCAAAAATATTTCTGGCAGAAACCCTGGCCATTTGTACCAACAGTCCTCAGGCTTCTGCAGAAAGTCAACAATTATCATGGACCCTCCCTTTTGGCACAAAACTGGCAGCGGCGCAGTCTGTGTGCAAAAAATGAAACTAATTCTCACAATGACTTGTGTGAACCACCTGTGGGAATTTCAGCTTGTTCAGAGATGAAACTTGAGCGACTTGCTTGAAGTTGAACTCATAGACATCAAGGTATCAGCTCGCATGGTGTACTCTGTGTTTAGCTAAGCAAAAACAAGGTACAAATAGTACGCCTTTCTTCATGTACTATGGAACAAAACAAACTACTGACACCTTCTCTAGTTCCCCAACTCTTGTACCTGGTAGTGGTAATACTGAAGACCAGCTGCAGTGCTATAGTAGGCCTACTACAGGTGCTTATCATTGAGCACACCTAAAATATTCCTTATTCTCATGGTATGTTTGCATACTGCTGACTGTGGTCTGAAGATGGCCACGTGTTGCCAATACATATTCATTGAAATTGGACTGATAGTGATAGAAACAGGTGAATTAAAGCTGTTATGAATAATGATAGTCTATAGAGTCGAGTTAAAATGGCTACTCAAACTCATTCACTGATTAGTACATTTTGCACTTTGTCTATCAAGGGCAGCCTCAGTCAGTCTCAAGGTCATTCATTCAAACTTGCTAAAGCATCAAGCAGCAAGTCTATTATATAAAGTCAGCTGAGGCCAGACCCAAAAATATGTCTGTTTGCTGTAACCCGACCCTGCCCTAATAGCTTGGATAGGTAGGTAGGCATATATTTTTATTTTTTTTAGTTGGAGGTGGAAAAAAATTAGCAATTTCCACAAAATAAAATAAAAATATACTAGTGTTTAAAAAACAATGTCTTTCGGGGTTTATGACACACTGGCATTTAGTTTTGAAGTGTAAAATGTTTTAGGTCGGCATACTTCGTCATTGCCGGTCGGCAAATCGGGTCCTTTGGGGCATAAAAAAAAACATATTGGCTATTACCCCTATAAAAAGTTTTGGGTCGGTACCATTTATGTAGGGTCGGTCGGGTTACAGCAAACAGACATATTTTTGGGTCTGGCCTGAGTGTGATTTTTTGGGGTGGGGTGGGGTGGGGGATGGACAGGTCTGCCGCAGCTCAGCTTGCTAGTGAATTACTTTCTCCATGACACATGACAAATTTAGGCCACATACTCTACTTGACTAACGACGTGACTGTCAAACTAGCTAGGACCCATAGCAAGATCCTAGTATTACATAACGCCAACTCCATCCAAGTGGTTTCTCAGATTGTCTGTGCCTGCGCCTTTATTGTCAGCCTTGGTCTTGTCTCGCGTTGCCTGCCGGGTTTTAAAGTCTCCCATTTTCAACTTTATTGCTCCATAAAACCACGAAGTGTAAAACTTTCTTCCAGAAACGATATTCACATGAAACATTGAAACTGAAAGCCCCTGGCAGTCCGAACTCATTTTGGTACATAGACATTAAAAATCTAAGATAAGAGGCGATACTGAAGAAATTAATGATTTTCATGTCAAATTTTGGCCGATTTTCGTCGATTTCAAGTCCGCACATGGTCCTCTGGCAGCATGACGTGACAGCGTTCACAACACTGCACGCCATGTGATTTCCAATCCCATATGACGTCATGCATGCCGTTTTGTCAAATGCAAACTATTGGCCCTCAAGTCAACAAGAAGTAAACATTTTATTTCACATAGGCCTTGTAAGTCTTATTTATTTCCATTTGGCCCAGTTGATGGGATCAATCTATATAGTTATGGTAACCATATCGACCAGGCATAGCTTCTTTTACGATATGACATTGACGGCTATTGCCTGGTACGTTATGGTTTACCCATATGCTGCCTGTGGTGCATAGTGTATTTCATGTACTGAACAAAATCACCAATTATTGTCAAACCTGACTAATCTAAATTCGAATAATTAACTGTGATGAATCCTTTCATTTATCCTCATTTCTCATAGTGATATTCCAAAAGACTGAAAAATTGGCACTAATTAGGAAAAAACTTTGATACAAAACTCCGTCGAAATGTCACCAACACATGTAAACAAGTCGCGAACTCGTAGCTGTCACAAGACCCGAGGTCACGTGACTGGGCGTAGTCGCTGACACTGAATGAGAACGAGACTAACGTCAACTGTCTGCCATGACTGCGCAACTGCATTGCGCGAGACTCTCATCATGGCGTGTGGCGGCCTGTGCATTTAGTTTCGAGGAGTGGATTTCAAAGTCGATTTGGGAAGTAAATAAGGATGGGATTTTACTGAATTCACTCGGCAATGGTGTATCGACGGTAGCTCATCAACACAGGAATACAATATTGTGGATTTTCGTCCTGGTTTGTGAATTAACAGTGCCCGCCCGGAATTCGGCGCGGAGTTGCTCCACAGGGAATGTATTGGGCAATCTGAGACTCTGTATGCGCGCTATGTAAAAGTCAGTTTGTAAAAGCAAAAGCGGAGCATACAGAGTCCCAGTTACTGAGACTAAATCTATAGGCCCACTGAGGTTTGTTTACCCCTTCTTCTGGCCTGTCATCATGGTCATGACTCATGCATGTCATGGATGGCCACCTTTCGCAGGTGAGGTGAGGATGTCTATCAATCATCATGCTGTGCCGTGACCGACACCGTCACACTCACAAAATAATAAAAATTCACAAATCACATTCATGATTCACACAACCAACCAACACTTGACGTCATCATTGATCAGCACGATCAGGGCCTAGCCTAGCACGCTTTTTCATGAACAAGACAAGACATCAATGAATGAATGAATGGGAGGGGGCGGGGCAGAACAGGGTTCAAAGTTCATGACCCAGCATTTGCTTTGCCTGTTTGCCGGGTGGTCTAAAATGTAAAATGCAACTTGGTGGATTTTGCTCTGTGCGACCCAAAAAATTGATGTTCTAATGCATTTTGTATTGTGTGCGACTTGATTTATTGGCCTGTTCGACGGACCAAAATCTGCTTTTCAGAATATGAACTTTGATTCCTGCAGAACACTGAACAGTGCATCGGGGCTGTACCGCAGTGCATGATGCACGTACAAAAGCACGCCAAAAAGGCAAGGGTATGCAGAAGCCCGAGAAAGGGCAAAAATTTTGCGATCCGGCGAGGGACTGAAGCCGAATAAAGCGATCGAGAGCGAAATGTAACGCATGAAAACGCGTGAAATGGAGATGACTCAAATCGATAAATATCTGTGATTATTTTCCATACTCCGGGATCTCTTTTAGTCCATGCAGAGCAGAGATTTTACTCTACCTTGGAAGGACGTTTTACCTTACTGCCCTCCGTGGAAGCCATCTTGAAGCCGTGACGTCATCAGCTGCAGCCGGGATGCGTCGTCTGCTAAATTTACATTCGATCAACATAAAATTTTCGATTGATTGATGAATTTATTGATCGCAATTTACTATTTTCTGCATTCTGTATTTTCTATCTTCTGAAACGTTCCTAACCATTTATGAAATTTTTGTGAGGCTGGCCGATTGATTGATTTATTGATTTGATCGATTGATTCTAATAAAAGCTGACGCTGAACAAAAAAACTGATTGCAACAAAAAAATTGATAAATAGCAACAAAAATTGATTGATTGATTGATTGATTGACTAAAAAAACACGTCTGCATGATCTGGAACAGTTATCTCAATCACTGGGTTGTTGATCCTGGTAATTTCATCATTTAGATAGGCATAATTAGGGAGTCATTATTCCAGATGCATTCGTCGCCAATTCACTCAATAATTAGCCTCATTCTGGAAGTTATTGGTTTTTCAATGACCGATTTAGTCCAGTATGACAGCAGAATTAACGCAGGCGTTATTTTGGCGTTGGCGATCCTTCAAAAACGTCAAGAAGATGAAAAGCAGACGTCCAACTTCAATCAAAGAGTGCAGCGCCATCTCTCATTGGGCTATGGAACCACTACTCCGTCGGATGATTGCATGGTTGTGAAGCTATTTTGCCGCCAAAGATCATAAGAAATTTGGTATTTGAAGGAAAACATATTCAGACCTCAATAACTGCAAAATACACTAAAAGTTCATTAGCGAAAAATAGGCCTGCTTTCTGGAATTTCATAAAGGTTCCAGAGGCCGGTGCAGGGTTGGGCAATAGCCCGCAATGCCTCTCTGAATGGGGGATATGGCCCCGTATTCATAAAGCTACTTAAGTCTAAGTATGATACTTATCTTTTGTGTTGAACAAAGGATAAGTGTCATACTTAGACTTAAGTAGTTTTATGAATACGGGGCCAGGGGCGTAGCTAGTGGAGGGCAGGGGGCAAATGCCCCCAGAGCAAAAAGAGACAAAACAATTTTTCCTCCAAAAGGACATTACCCGTCTCCAAGCAATTTGTGGTGTCAGAGGTCGGGAAAATGCATCTGAGAGAATGTAGGCCCTAGGCCCTAAATTTTCATTTTTTTCTGGGGGGTCCCCTCTCCGGCTTCAGCCTCCAGACTCAATCAATTTTACCGCCCCTCGGCCGTAAAACCTAGCTACGCCCCTGGGGCAAAAGAAATTCTTGGGGGGGGGGGGGACAAAGCTGCCTGCCCTGATCGGCTGCGCTTTACAACGGATGCGGCATGCCAGCCGTCGCCGGGGGTCATCCTTCGCGGCGCGGCACCCCGTTCACCATGACCATGCCACGCCCGACATTTCCCATCGGAGATTTTTTTGTACAAAGTAGGCTAATCTGTACACTTATTTATTTATTCGGTCGGGAGCCCGGAACGATCGATGGCCTATTTACCGCCAATTCACCTCAGGCAGACGTCGGCTGATCACGTGTGGGGTCGGCAGACGTTCACGAGTGTGTAACTTGTTGCCGGCGTGAAAATGAAACATTTACATTTAAAGAAAGACCGCGCTTCCTTGCGCGCTTCCCACCTTTCTTCGCCCATCAGGATGCAAAGCAGAAAATGCGAGCCATGAATCACGAAAATAAAACATTTTCCCCATGATACTGTGGATAGTGGCACCCTGTAAAAATGTTACATAACATTGATGGTCAAAACTCAGTCCAGGGGCGTCGGTTTCGCTCAGGACTACTCCGCTACCCCACCCCAGGCGATCCGCGGGCGCTACCAGGGCTAGGCCTATCTGCTGACATCGTCTCAAACAAAGAAAGCCCACTCAGACAGCTTCATCTATTAATCACACCAAAAAATCTTTAATATTATGCGATAAACACTATCAGCCGGGCTCCTCGATATCAACGGAATGGAAATTTTCCACTGAGGAAAACTACCATGTGCTTATGGAGCAGAATCTGTACACGTGAACATGACCGCGACCAATCAACGCGCCCTCCTTTCTGATCAGCCAATCACAAACGAGCCGACAGTGACGTAGCAGTCACGTGGGTAACATGTTTGTATATAATGATTTTCACCGCATAGAGTTTGTCTTTGACTATTGAACCGCTGAAGTGCTTCATTGTGTGTGGATTTACCCCCGAATTTCTTAGCAAAATGACGACCTCACAAAAGAAAGTCTGTAATTTCAGTCCTGGTCCTGCAAAACTACCAGAACCGGTGAGTAGATCCGATTTTCTGCTGTTGACAAGGAAGTACAAGTCCGGCGCAGCGCGCGCTCGACAGCTGATTTCCATTCGTCGCCGGAGAGTGTGTTCAGGGTTTCGCCCGAAAATTTCCCGTTTTCTCAATTTTTAATCCGAGTCAACTTTTTCAACTTGACATCGTACGTTAGTATGTAAGATTACTAAGTATTCACCAAAGAAATATCATCATCTAATCATCTGGAAGGCCTGAACCGGCGTTTTGTTGCATAAGATTTTCCGCCAACGGTCTCTGCGTCGCAGAGTAATTTTCCCCGCAGCGTGACCTTCACCCTATTATGCAAATGAGCTTGCTGGAAAAGTGATCTATTTTTGGTTCTTCCTTTGGTGGGTTTTCCCAGTGGGGTATTCGTTGTTGTCAACGCGGTTTGGTTTCGACGACGCCGCCGCTGGTGGTGTAACAGGAAGGCACATCACCGGGAAAAGTGTCCTGACATTTTGAGATGGATTTAGTTGCACGGCTTAGGATCTTGTGTGCCTTCCTCAGTTTTTCACGGCCTCGCTAGGCCTGACAGCTGCTTCCGTATAGGCCTAGGTCGCTAGGACTATTTCTTTTGATGATGGGGTAGGCCTATCTTCTTTGGCTTGCATCTTGTTTCGGCCTTGGCTGGGCTTTTGCCCTTTCTGTGCTCAGCCTTAGTAGCTCTGAGTTCTATAACTGGCCTACTGGGAGACTTCAAGCCGAGTTTTTAGAAAATAAAACATGGGAAGCATGGTGCTTAATGACAGGAGGGAATTTACAATTACATCCTTGTGCAGGGAATGTGCAAAGTATTATTATCCTAACCCCCCTACAGTCAGATTTTCTGAAGAAATAACACCCCCTGTGCTTGTTTTGTGATAAAAGACTTATAAATTGGTGAAAAAGGAGGAGATTAGCTCCAGCAGTCCGTTAAATAGGCTATAATTATAATCCCCTGGATTTTCACTGTTGTGTGTTCTGCTTGCTCAGTATTCCCTATCTTGATCTTTCGTTTGTTCTTGCAGGTCTTAGCCAAGGCCAAAGATGAGCTTCTCAACTATAACAATTCTGGCATCAGTGTCATGGGTAAGTGGAAAACACATTGTCAATTGGTGGTGTATGAAGATTTTAGAATGGAAAAACAAACGTGAACTGAAATCACTTCACAAGAATAACCGATATCATATGTGACCCGGCACAGCAAAATGAGTCGGAAGTCGCACAGAAGAAGACCGAAGGTGGAACCAGACAGCAACCACAGAAATCGACCAAGTCAAATTTCACAATGGGCAAACAATCCTGAAATCAGCGAACCGCTGGTGTCACCTTGGACATGTTGGGTCTTCTTATGTGCGCATTCTGACTCATTTTGTCGTGCCGGGTCACATATGTGGAACACATCAGCACAAACAGTGACAAAGGCAGACATACATGTACCAGTACTACTTCAGACGCCAGCATCTCTGTCTGATGCACGATCAAATTTGCAGGACGCCGCGTTTGACACCGAACCTCATCAGCAGACGACTTGGTCAGTCTCCAGTCGTGGGGCAATGAATGGTCTCGCATTGTGGCACGTGGTCTGGGTGGCAGGTTATTCACATATTACGATTCTTTTCTTTCAGAGATGAGTCACAGATCCGCTACATTCTCCAAAATCATCAATAAAGCAGAGGAAGACCTGCGAGAGTTATTGTAAGTGTTACCAGTAGTTAACAGGTTGAGCCAGTTTGTCCCGGTATAAATGGAACCAAGCAGAGCCCTACAATCCTCTGTATAGCGTAACGTAGAACCAGGTTGTCCTGGTACCAAGTGGAACTGAATTGAGCCCTGCAATCAGAAGTAGGACGATCTGGGCCCAGCGTGGTTCGATACAATTCTGCGTGGTGTACGGCCAATCTGGCACCCTTGCCTGAGTGCAGTTGAATGCGTCATCTAATTGATGTTAGCCTTATGTCATTTACACCACGACAGATGGTATGTTTTTACAGGTGACCATTGCAACTAGGGGTGGACTCGGCTCAGTTGATTATGGCAGTGCAGCAGTTCAGGCCGAGCTCAGCAGGCTTCAACTGATAGTCTAAAAGGGGCTTATGTTTTTGACCCTCTTTTTACTTTCAGGACAATCCCAGACAACTACAAGGTGCTCTTCTTACAAGGTGGCGGTACGGGAGAATTCGCGGCAGTTCCCTTGAATCTCATGGGGTACAAACCGGACCGCTGCGCCGATTACGTCAGCACTGGTGCCTGGTCCGCGAAGGCCGCAAAAGAAGCGGAAAAATACGGGCGAGTGAATCTAGTCGTACCAAAAACGGACAAGTATACGGAAATTCCTGATCAGTCGGCGTGGAAATTCAACCCAAGTGCGTCGTACGTTTACATCTGCCTGAACGAGACAATTCACGGTGTCGAGTACCAGGATATCCCCAATGTACCAAACAACGTGCCCCTCGTCGCGGACGCATCTTCAAATTTCTTGTCAAGGCCTTTAGATGTTTCTAAGGTGAGTTAGAATCATTGTTTGTTGTCTGTCTTGTCCTCCACTTTCGAAATCATTCTGGTTTTGCATTTCAAATCAGGATTGGAGCTGTGCAGATCCATTCTTGAAGCCAAATTGACTTTGAATTTTCCACTTTTCCTTGCAATTTCCAGTTGAAGATCCTTTGAGCTTAGTTAGCCCAAGTCAAATAGGATACCCTTTAGCTTTGCTTTCCAACTCTGTAAGATGTCAACAAAAAAATTTCACCTACTTTGCTTCATTTACAAGACCAACAATTCCCCCACAAGTTAGCAAGCAGCAAACTACACGATATTGCAAGCAATCTGATCGCAAGCGACCAAAATTGGCTGTTGAATCCAGTTGTTCGCTGGATAGTGATGCGTGGAATCCTCTCACCAGTGATGTTCACCCAATATCAAACAATACCAGTACCGAAGTTGATATCGCCAGCCTGCAGTGGCTGGCGAGTAGATCACTTGCGATATCGCCTGGTGTGCTGCTGGCTAAAGTCTCTGGTCAGATTCCATGCAGATTCCTAGAAGCCACTGGCAAAATCGGCTGTTGACACCAAGTATGCGCTGGATAGCGAAGCATGGAATCCTCTTGCCAGCGATGTTCACCCATTGTCAAACAATACCAAAACTGGCCTAGTCTGCGGTGGCTGGTGAGAAGATCCGTGGCATGCAGATCGCTTACATTATCGTCTGGTGTTCTGCTGGCTAAGTCAAGTCAAAAACCTGATCAATGAATATAAATGTCCTCTTCTCTTTCAGTTTGGTTTAGTATTTGCTGGTGCACAAAAGAACGTTGGATGTGCTGGAGTGACTGTCGTCATCATCCGAGAGGACTTGATCGGTTTTGCTCTGAAAGAATGTCCCATCATCTTTGACTACAAGGTACAGGGTGGAATGAACTCGCTGTATAACACACCACCAACGTATAGGTAAGTTCATGTCCCCTCACTGTAACAGTAATAGTCAGTTGTCTAGGCTGTGGTTCCGAGGAGCCTTGATAGCTGAGTGGTTATCACATCCCGGACGTGATAACCACGGGGCTATCAGTCGGCTACCACTTGCTAAGTGGACTCCGCTTAGCAAACGGTAGCTCACAGTTTTGAATCCTTTGTGGGCCACATGGGATTAACCATCCCTGGCTCTTCGCGTCCGTCACATGGGACAGTAAGCTGTGGTGCTTGTACCTTTGCAAGGGCAAGTAAAAGACCCCATCCAAGTGAGGAACATGAGCAGCTTGAGATGGCCTCTTCCATGCTTACCAGGGACAATAATGCTTTGGCTTCACATGGGACAGTAAGCCATGGTGCCTTGTACCTTGTGCCTTTTCAAGGGCAAGTAAAAGCCCCATCCAAGTGAGGAACATGAGTAGCTTGAGATGGCCTCTTCCATACTTAACTGGTTCCGAAAGATAACATTCTAATCCGCAAGCAGCCAAAATGGAAGATGATAGGCCTAGCGTCTGAGTAATCCTGTGGTTTTCTTTTTTTCAGCATTTACATCATGGGCCTCGTATTCGAATGGATTTTACAACAGGGAGGCATTGTTGCCATGGAGAAGCGTAATATACTCAAGTCAAACCTAGTCTACGACACGCTTGACAGTTCTAAGGGATTTTATAGGTGAGTTTTTGCCCACATTTGCATAATATTGGTTGAAAAGGTCTAGGCGTTGCAATGACATCATCCTGGCGGCAATGCTGGAGGGCACAGGGTGCCAAATGTGACGTGACGTGAACTGCGTGAAGTGCGCCACGCCACTGTTTGACGAAACGTCATTGGGGCATGCACGGCTCATTTCGCTGCACCTCTGCAGCATGTGCCCCCAGCATGGCAGCACGTGATGTCATTTGCAAGGCCTCTATAGAGCATGTGCAGATGACATCATCACGGGAAAATCCGCCATCTTGACGGTCAAACTGACATCGGCGACCCACGTGGTGCAGTTTGTCGGCAGCGCAGGTGGAGTGCGTGCGTCTTCAGCCATGACGTGATCTACATGTGGCGCACTTTGTCGTCGACGTCGGCATGGTGGACCGGTCATAATGAGCCGCTGCACAAGCTCTAAACCCATTTTGCCTCAAGTGCATACGCTACCTCCTAGATTTAGATTAGACATACTGAACTGGTAGTCAAGGAGCTGCCATTGAACAAAGGGAAGCCAAAGTCCTCGTGTTGGTGTGTCATCCCTGCACCAAGTCCAAGACCTGCCTGATAAGCCCTGGCCCCACGGTATCACTCCTCAAAGTCGTGTTCATGTCATGTGACGTGGCCTGTCTTGAATGGTATTGAACAACTGTCATTGGGAACCAATTGAAAGTAGATACATAACCTCCTTGACGAGATGCAGTCAAGAGCTGCCATATTTTTGAACAAAGAGAGGCCAAAGTTTGAGGTTGGTGTGTCATCCCTGCTCCAAGTCCAAGATAAGCCCTGGCCCCACGGTTGTTATCAAATCGTGTTCATTAAATGGACATTGGTCTGCCTCAATTAGTTATTGGATTGCCAGCTTTGGTAAATGTTTTGAAATGAATTGAGATCAGACGTAACCTCCTCGAAGTAGATGAAACATTTGAGAAGCCGAAAATAGACACATACCTCCTTGACGGGATGCAGTCAAGGAGATGCCATATTTCTGAACAAAGGGAGGCCAAAGTTTAAGGTTGGTGTGTCATCCCTGCTCCAAGTCCAAGATAAGCCCTGGCCCCACGGTTGTTATCGAGTCTTGTTCACGTGATGGACATTGGTCTGGCTTAAATAAATTGTTGGACTGGCAGCCTCGGTAAATGTTTTGAAATTGAGATCAGACGTTACCTCCTCAAAGTATATGAGACATACCGGTAGTTTGAGAAGCCAAGGTCAAAGTTCTGAGGTCGTGTGTCATCCCTGCTCCACACCTAGGCCCTAGGGCCACGGTTCTTATCTAATGTGATCAATCCGTAAGCATGTTCACGTGATATGGACACGTCTGCCTCCTTGATATTTCTCCTCGAAATCATGCAGGGAATGGATGACAAATCATCAATACCAGTAGTAGGCCAACCAGATCATATCAGCATATTGTTCAATCCCATGACTTACCAAGGTTAAATCTGTGTCTGGGCGATTTGAACTTCTTTCCTCGTCAAGTGAGCCACTGGCCACAGTGCAGCGGTCACTTCGAGCCTACATGTACATAGATCATTCTCAAATTGACGTAAACGACAAAGATCTGTGCACTTCCGCCCAGATTTCTGGGATCTCGAAGAAAGTGCCTGGTTGGAGTTGAAAATTTGCAAAATTCGGAGACGACTTTATGTTTACTAGCCATTATAAGTCGATATCTACTCACCGATCCGACAGCGGGTCAATGGATCCAGTCCGAGGTTATCGTGAATCCCCGGATTGATCTCATCGATTTCATGTCGAGTATGGTCCACTTGAAAATCACGTTGTCGTTGATTGCTTTATTTGCCTACTCAACCTAAAGAGAATAACACAAGTGCTTGAACTGAGTCTAACAATAGACATGATTGAAGTGCTTGTCAAAGTGCTTGTAATTAAACTCATTGAGAACGTCTGCTTGGCGTCTTGTCATTAAAAGGACCACGGTATTGACGCTTTTTTTCGGCAGCCGGCGCCACCATCGCCCTAAAAGTTGAAAGTTAGTCAACAACAGTAGAGGTGTTGAATGGCCCAGTCCACGTATGAACTCACATTTAGACAGACAGCAGTGTTATATCTAGGATTTCAGAAGGGCATGGTGCAAACTTTGTGAAAAGCAGTGCATGTCAGGAAACGGGCGCGATCGTGCCACGCCCGCCGCGCGCCCGCGAAAAATCGCCCAGGGGCGTGATAAAAAACGTCCGAAGAACCTTTCACCGGCGTTATTAAATCGCGCCTGCGAACACTCTGAGGATGGGAGCGATTCACGCCCGTCAACATTCATATACCGGCGTGAATGGAAGTCAATGAACGAAAGTTTTACATCCAACTGTCGGCAGCATCGATGTTTGCAGCCTCCCTCATGAACACTTACTGAATGAATGTGGCAAGTAGGCCTTTAGTCCCACATGGTGAAGAAATCTTTCATCACACAACCAAACATTCTCTGAATCAATAATCCCTCCAAGACCTATCAGCTGTTTGGCGCTAAAAATCCGTTGCCGACCATGCTTGCTTCAGAGCGGTGAACTGCGCATTTGTCTGGCGCACTGAATTCCATCTCACCTCAAGTTGGTAGTGATTCATTGTATGTTGACCTACATGTGTCTAATGAAACATTT
>NMRB01001054.1:124437-141231 GCA_002633025.1 Notospermus geniculatus | reverse complement strand
TATCCTGAAACCTTTCAGTAGAACTCAGATGAACTGCTCATTCAGCGCTACAATCTGAGCATTTCCGACCGGTACCCATTTATACACCTGGGTGGAGAGAGGCCAGTGAGGCAAAGAGACTTGCCCAAAGTCTCACGCCCAGTGGGATTCGAACCCAGGACCCTCTGACCGCTAGTCGGAGGCCCGAACCACTACACCACCGTGGCACATGTCCCCTCTATTTTCCAAAAATATTCATATTTCACGCAGATTTTGATGATTTTCTCTCAGAGATTGTGGTTTAAAGGGACCCTAAGCACAGCTAGCTATAAGGCTCATATCAGTTCAGTCAATCGCGAACAAACACACACACACACACACACGCACGCACGCGTGCACACACACACACGCACGCACGCACGCACACACACACACACAAACTCTCTCAAATTTTAGTATGATCCGTTTCTCTGCAGGGACTTATGATATGGTCGTCAGTCTCGGTGGGTTTGGTCCTAACCACATTCCATCCAAGGGGATCTGCTCAATGGTCAAGGCAGGCAAACCAGGTGAGTTTGTGGAGCCTTGATAGCTTACACAGGCAAAATGACGTACATGTACATACGGTGGACGTACAGCTACTTTTATATCCGCCGTATAGTAAAATGGATCATCCTCTGGACGTCCGGTGTACGTATGGCTTACATGCGAAAAAATATGTCCGCCGAGTATATGACATACGTATGGCATACGTACGGCATACGCCATATATCCCGCGTACATACGACTTATGTACATAAAAATTGAATCTAGCTACTTTTATATACAGTATATATACGCAACCAGGACTGGCGGACGTATGCCGTTTATACGCCATACATCCACCAGATGTACCGGTAAGTCATTTTCCCTGTGTGCAACATGTACCGTCAATTTTATGTTACATTATCATATTTTGAATTTTTGCTCATCTCCCTCCATGCAGCGGTTGCAGAGAACATTCGTGACAAAGACCGGGCGAATTTGCTTTATATGTATTAGATTATCATCTTTTGAATTTTTAGGTAGTTACGTGATCATGATAAATCGAGACGAGTGGTTGCAGGACGCGTTCTATGAAGATTTCGAATCGGTGATTGAGGGGATGGAAAACGCAAATCTTGCCCGGGTCGTAGAAAAAAAAGTTGTGGAGAATTCCATACATGGACTACCTGCGACTGTTCTCGTCTTCAAAATCATGTAAATTTGGAATATAATATTCATGTCTGTTTAGGGAATTTCTGATTAATTTTGTCCAAAAACAAGAGTTCGTCACAATAAAAATAAATATGAAATTGACATAGAAAACTTGTGATTGTTCTGCTTTTTTCACGTGATTTGACCGAGAATTTAAAGGAGCACGGTATGTGATCTTTAATATGTAATTTGATTGCCGTCGTAGAGGTTGCCCCTACCGGCAGCAACACGAACTACAAAAATCCATTTCAAAATGTATGCAGTGGAAATCAGGTCATTCGCCGAAACGTAGTTAGTCCCTTGGGTTGGAGAGTGGCTCGGTGGCGCCGGCTGTTGAGAATGAAATGGCCAGGGCCATTGTGCTCACCTCTGTGACAAGTCGCCATGGTTAGGTGTGCTCTCATGGTGAATGTTGAAGGATCAGTACAGATAAGATAAAGCTGAACACACCAAAAAGTATTTTTATGATCTGATCAGTATTATCAGCCAATGACATAAACTCAGGTGATGGCACCCAGGAGTACAATTTCTGAATACAATGAATACAAGTGGTATTTGTGAACAAACTGCTTTCCTGTCTGGGTCACAGATGTCAAAAATTCTATTTTTCAAGATGCCCACCTGGTGGCCACACGTGACGTTCGTTGGGACTGAAATTTCAGCAGGAATGTACCGGTACAGGATACGTCCATAGATATTTAGACAACATTGAAACATCGTAACATTTACTTCCGATGAGATATGGCCAAAGTCAATTTTTCAAGATGGCCGCCTGGCAGCCATGTTGAAGTCCAATCGAACCGAAATTTGGCATATAAGTAGACGGTATAAAGACACATATTTAGGCACTGTTAAAGCATCCTAGCTCCCACTATTCATGAGGTGTGGGTCGAAGTCCATTTTTCAAGATGGCTCCCTGGCGGCCATATTTGACGTCGAATCTGACTGAAATTTACCATATATTTATATGGTACCTAGATACATATTTTGACAACGTTAAAACATCCTACCTACTCCTATTTATAAAATGTGGGTCAAAGTCCATTNTGGCGAGTTCTATGGTCGTTCGAGGCCCGATTTTTCAAAATTGAAATAACTAATTAGCAATTGCTTAATTAGTGGCCTGAAAAAGGTCAAAACAGAAAATTGAATAATTTTGGGTGTTTTCGTCTGAAATTCAAAAATCGGGGCTGGAACGGCCTTAGAAGAAGTTTTTTCCAGATCATATTCGAAATCAGATTAACCATCGATCCACGCACAAAAAAGAAATCGCTCGTGAAAATTTTTGAGAAAGTCCGCAACTTTCCCCGCGAGCCCTTTGTTATGGTAATGAAGAACGCCATGTAGAGTTCGTCACGTTCGGATAACATCTGTTCAAAAATCATCGACGACAGAGCTATTGTTAGGGAACGGCGTGGCCTAATGGAAAGAGGTATTGCGCAATACCATCCCGGGCGTAACATGCCTAAGAACTATACTTGCCAAATATTGAAACAGGCTATGATTGTGACCGACTGCGGTTGAGGGCATGAATAAATTCATTCAAATCATTTCCATATTCAGCGGGAAAATATGCCGGGCTAGTCACCCCCGCCACCTTAAGGAGTAAGAGTAAAATTACTACACCCATGTCGGACCCCTGCAAAAAGACAGTCTTTTCCAATAATGGCCGGGATTGAAAGAGTTTTTTAAAGCATTCAACTAGATTAGATAGTCTCGAATTGGGACAAGATATTGTGCTGTGATGTCACACTTTGATAACCTACAAAAAACTGAGATCGGCCTGAACTGGAAGGGCAACCAAGGACTCAGGTAGGGGATATCCTATGACCTTCAACAGCAAAACCATGGACTGTTCCACCCGTCACAGTCCAACTCACCACATAGCTTCTCCCTGTCCAATCATGGTGCTGCGTGTGCGGCGGATTTTTGTTCCGGATGGAAAAATCGCTACACCGAGTGATCGGTCTTTCCACGTTCCGCAAACCGCTTACCGCGTGCAGATAAATGGATGAATGGAAATGGCTTGGAGCGAAGAAATGTATATTCCGTGTTCCGTTTCTGCGATCCACATTCCGCGTACCGGTACCGTGTGTCAGCTAAACGCAGCTTTAGGCCCTGATTGTAATAAAAGTTTTTGTGCCATAAAAGGCTGCAATCACATAGAACTATGTACACACTACACATACACGCCTGTTTACAAAGGCTTTACGGCCTTTATGAAACCTTTGTTAACAGGTCTGTACGTGTAACGTGTAGTTCTATGTAATTGCAGCCTCAGGCACTACCGGTATCGATTTCTCAGATTTGTAGTCGTTTCTCAAATCTAACTGTCATTTTCTCAAATTTGTAGTTGTTTTCTCAAATTTGCAGTTTTTCCTCAAATTTGCACTATTAGGGAGGTTTCGCAAATCTGACGAAACACGAAGTACGAAATACGAAATTCAACTTCATTTCCAGGACCTGATGTATTTCAGATGGTTATTGGGTACCACAAATATCGCCTGCTGCAAGAGCGTCTTTTAGCGTATGACGTTAGACCGATAGAGTTACTGTCTCTATTTAACTTTGAAAGGTCATCCCCATTTGGGATCCCTATCAAGTTATGTTTCTGAAACTTGGAGGGATGAATGAAGGGCAATAGACATTATTTTTGATAACATAAATGACTTTTGCTCATCTCCCTCCATGCAGCGGTTGCAGAGAACATTCGTGACAAAGACCGGGCGAATTTGCTTTATATGTATTAGATTATCATATTTTGAATTTTTAGGTAGTTACGTGATCATGATAAATCGAGACGAGTGGCTGCAGGACGCGTACTATGAAGATTTCGAATCGGTGATTGAGGGGATGGAAAACGAAAATCTGGCCCGGGTAGTAGAAAAAAAAGTTGTGGAGAATTCCATACATGGACTACCTGGGACTGTTCTCGTCTTCAAAATCAAGTAAATTTGGAATATAATATTCATGTCTGTTGAGGGAATTTGTGATTAATTTTGTCCAAAAACAAGAGTTCGTCACAATAAAAATAAATATGAAATTGACATAGAAAGCTTGTGATTGTTCTGCTTTTTTCAAGTGATTTGACCGAGAATTTAAAGGAGCACGGTATGTGATCTTTAATATGTAATTTGATTGCCGTCGTAGAGGTTGCCACCTACCGGCAGCAAGACCAACTACAATGAAATAGTCCATGGACCATGTGCTCACCGGGTTGGACATAATAGTCTAATGACAGAGGGAGGTACATATCAGTTATGAGCAATCTGGGTCAAGTCATTCCTGAGTAGGACTTTGATGATTTTGGGGTTTATGCCACCTGGCGGCCATATTGGATGTCCGATTGGGCCAGAACTTCACATGCACATGAAGGTCATCTGCAGGGGCCACATAGCACATTGGAGCGCTTTAGGTCCAAGACGTTCCGGAGTTACAGCACTTTGATGATTTTCAGGTTACAGGAAGTTGACAAAATCTTTTATAGCCAAATGGGAAAATCCTGTAGCCAATGGCGATGAAAACAGCTACTTTTCGAGCCCTGTGTCTAGTGCAAATGTTGCATCAGTGGGAGTGCAGCCACAAACATAACAGCCATCCTCACAACTGATCTGGGTTGTATTTAGCAGCTTTCTTGCTGGGAACGGTCCACGGCAAACGGTCTGAACACAATTTTACTTAGTTGTGAGCACGGCGGCAATACTCAAAATCAGGAAATGCGAATAACGAAACTCGGATAGTGAAAAACAATTCTAGTCCCCTAAGATTCATTATAACGGGGTTCGAGTGTAATAACCAAATTCCAATATGCGTGCGGGCATTTTGTGTGGACAACAATTTTTTTTTTTTTTTTTTTACTTGACTTTTTTTTTCTTTCTCGGCCTTTTCTTTCTTTCACCCTGTCTCTGTTCTGTCTTCATTATGTAATGTACATGTATTTTTGATGTAGGGGTACATGGGTTAAGCATTGTTTTGCTTTTTTTGTACCCCCTTAAAAATAAACGCTCTGTAAATGATTACCTTGATTATAATAAAGATTTATATATTAAAAAAAAAATTCCAATATCTTACGTAAGGCCTATTTTCACTCCGGCACTAAAAAAGCATTCAACAAGATTAGATAATCTCGAATTGGGACAAGATATTTTTCTGTGATGTCACACTTTGATAACCTACAAAAAACTGGGATCGGCCTGAACTGGAAGGGCAAGCAAGGACTCAGGTAGGGGATATCCTATGACCTTCAACAGCAAAACCATGGACTTTTTCACCCGTCACAGTCCAACTCATCACATAGCTTATCTCCCTGTCCAATCACGGTGCTGCGGATTTTTGTTCCGGACGGAAAAATCGCTACACCGAGTGATCGGTCTTTCCACGTTCCGCAAACCGCTTACCGGTACCGAGTGCAGATAAATGGATGAATGGAAATGGCTTGGAGCGAAGAAATGTATATTCCGTGTTCCGTTTCTGCGATCCACATTCCGCGTACCGGTACCGCGTGTCAGCTAAACGCAGCTTTAGGCCCTGATTGTAATAAAAGTTTTTGTGCCAAGGCTGCAATCACATAGAACTATGTACACACTACACATACACGCCTGTTTACAAAGGTTTTACGGCCTTTATGAAACCTTTGTTAACAGGTGTGTACGTGTAACGTGTAGTTCTATGTAATTGCAGCCTCAGTCACTACCGGTATCGATTTCTCAGATTTGTAGTCGTCTCTCAAATCTCAGTCATTTTCTCAAATTTGTAGTTGTTTTTTCAAATTTGCAGTTTTTCCTCAAATTTGCACTATTAGGGAGGTTTCGCAAATCTGACGAAACACGAAGTACGAAATACGAAATTCAACTTCATTTCCAGGACCTAATGTATTTCTGGAGATGGTTGGTACCATAAATATCGCCTGCTGCAAGAGCGTCTTTTTGCGTATGACGTTAGACCGATAGAGTTACTGTCTCTATTTAACTTTAAAATTTATCTTTCGTTTCCACTTCGTAGATACGAAATTCAAGATGCACCATAACTCTCTCGGTCTTACCCGATATGCTAAAATATGCACTGGCAGCAGGGACATTTGTGGTACCAACCATCTCCAGAAATACATTTGGTCCTGGAAATGAAGTCCAATTTCGTATTTCGTACTTCGACAGATTTGCAAACCTCGCTATTATTTACAGTTGAAACCATGGCAACAGAAGAGGAAGTCAAATTATATTGGGAAGGATTGCACAAGTGTTATGCACCGGGGGAAGGAGTGTCAACATTAATGGACTTTTATTCAAAGCATGCAGACTTGTATGAAAAGGTAAGCTCCTCAAAAACGTTGCTATTATCGCCATCGTGTCTCTTATTTTAAGAAAAAACCTAATGAGATTAAAAGAAAATTTCATCTGGTACACAATGATGTACAGTACAGGTCACAATTGACATCCCTACGGCTTCGCGTAAGTAACTCGTAAGTTACGCGTAACTTACGCGTAACTCACGGCTTTGGTTTCGCGTAACTCAGTGTGTAACCCGCCAAAATCGCGTAACTCGCCTCATAAATCACTGCGTAGCTAGCAAAATTCGCGTAACTCACCTTGTAAGTTACGAGTAACATAGCTCGTGAGTTGTTGCGTAAGTTACGAGTGACGTACTCGTAACTTACGCGAATTTAGGGATGTCAATTGTGACCTGTACTGTATGTGCGATACGTCATTAGAATCAATGACGTTGCTGTTCGGTCTGTTCTTTACGCTAAAAAAATAGTCAATTTTATCGATGAAATTCAACATTTGGTCGCGTGTCACAAATAGGGCACCCAATGTGTCACCCAGTCAAAATTATCAATTTTTCAATAATTACTCTGTTGATGAAACATGTTAAGCTCATTGTGGAGAAAATCAAAATTGAAATCCGAAAAAATTTCTCAAGGGGGACAATCCCCCATATTAGGGTGCCCTATTTGTGACACGCGACCATTTACGCTAAAAAAATAGTCAATTTTATCGATGAAATTCAACATTTTCCCACTTGAATTTTCTTTTGAAAACATTCCAATACATTGAGTCAGTCCTTTACTTAATGATAAACGTGTAAAATTAGAAATTCAATGGGCTACTTCAGGTATATTAGGGCTAAAAGCAGGGTGTATATTCAGAATTAAATGGCAAATAATGTTGGCTTGACTTTCGACGTCATAGTTTTTTCTACGTCATAGTTTTTTCGACGTCATAGACTTTTTCATGCGACTTAAAGCTGACCTGCACAAACAAAAAGCCCCCATGCGACGAGCAAGAGAATTGCAAACGCCCTGCAAAACCTCAAACAAAGGCTCAGAACATGATGTACCCCATGAGGCCAGGAGGGCACCACCTTATTTGTCTTCGAGCTGTCGCGGTGTGTCAACATCCTCTGGTTAGGTCACTTAAATTCAACCCCTTTCTTCTCTTCCAGACCAGAAAGTCAAGTTTTGTGCAGTACAACTTTCCTAAAGTGGTGACAGAATTTGTCAAGAAGTACACAGGTGAAAACAAGGAAGCCAAGATCCTTGATGTTGCGTGTGGAACAGGTGCAGGAGGGGACGAGGTATGATATTGATAATGTCCCCTTCAACCCTCAGGTTATGAGGGGTGATGTATTTTCATTTTTCAATCAGGGCCGAAGCCATAGCATTATTGGCCCTGGTAAGTACGGAAGAGGCCATCTCAAGCTACTCATGTTCCTCACTTGGATGGGGTCTTTTACTTGCCCCTGCAAAGGCACAAGGTACAAGGCACCACGGCTCACTGTCCCATGCGACGGACGTGAAGAGCCAGGAATGATAAATCACATACGTGACACATGACGTGACGCAATCCATGATTCAGCAATGGTAGACTCTGACGCAACGTCGTCGAAGTCACAGTCGTGGGGTTCTCTGCGTCACGTCATTCAGCTTCAGACCGAGGTTCTGTTTACAATATCGGCGGAAATGCACAGATCTTTCTCGTTTACGTCAATTTGGGATTTGTCTATCACCACCAGTATCGACGGCAGGTTTCCATCTTGAAACGTAGCGGTTACCCCATCACGTCATTTTCTACGCTGACAATGTTGTAGCTAGGTGAACAAAGGGAAAAAGTCGATAAACATTAAATCCGTAGCTGATTTTTAAGATAGGTGAAACCTGGGCTTTAGACACACTCGGCCCCAGTGTGCATCCGACGTCCCGGTCTTCCTCGCACTGGCACTTTTGGGGCTCAAAAGCCGGCAACACCACTAGATGGCACTCACTGGGCTCCAGCCAATCACCACGCTT
This sequence comes from Notospermus geniculatus, assembly GCA_002633025.1. Classification (NCBI taxonomy): domain Eukaryota; kingdom Metazoa; phylum Nemertea; class Pilidiophora; order Heteronemertea; family Lineidae; genus Notospermus; species Notospermus geniculatus. Next base: position 132,731 of record NMRB01001054.1, on the reverse strand, counting down.
TCCCACTCGGAAATTCCGCGAAACTACATGTAAAGCGAAATGAGAAGTGCCTTGTGAAGTGCTGCCACCACGCGGTCTTCACGACTGTTAATCTCTAAAAGAGCCAGACGCGGTGTGTGGCTTACCGAAGGGGTGAGCCCGCAGCGTCTGGCCAAGCGAGACTAGGCTTAAGAGAGCCCATCAACAAGTTTCACTCAAATATCCATTTTTTTCAGTTGGTAAAGAATGGTTTCACAAACGTGGATGGGTTGGAGCCAAATAAGGAATTTTTACAGATCGCCATCGGGAAGAAGATATACAAGAAGACATATTGTGTATTCATTGACCCAGAAAAAGATCTGCCATTTCCAGAAAGTAAGGGATTCGAACCCAGGACCCTCTGACCGCTAGTCGGAGGCCCGAACCACTACACCACCGTGGCACATGTCCCCTCTATTTTCCAAAAATATTCATATTTCACGCAGATTTTGATGATTTTCTCTCAGAGATTGTGGTTTAAAGGGACCCTAAGCACAGCTAGCTATAAGGCTCATATCAGTTCAGTCTATCGCGAACAAACACACACACACACACACACGCACGCACGCGTGCACACACACACACGCACGCACGCACGCACACACACACACACAAACTCTCTCAAATTTTAGTATGATCCGTTTCTCTGCAGGGACTTATGATATGGTNNNNGCCTCCCCCAGAAAATTTGAAAATCTAGACGCTCTCAGATGCATTTTCCCGGCATTTCAGGGCATAACAAGTTGTGTGATTAAAGCGGGTCATCCTCTATTGCGATTTTGGCTTGAGATGGGGTTGCGTTCCCTTGCGGTTACCTTATATGGCAATCGGAAGTCCTTATAAGGTAACCGCAAGGGAAAGCAACCCCGTCTCAAGCCAAAATCGCAACAGTGGATCACCCACTATAGTGTGCTTTTATGACATGAGTGGCGTCGAGGATTTTACTTAGGCCTATAGTCAAAATGGACAACAAAGTGAAGGCTACGTCAAAAGTAACCAGTACCGTATATATTTTTTTAAAATGCAGCTTAGACTAGTGATAGGCCGGGCAGCACAATGTTGTCTATAAATAGTGCAAGGAGTTGGGACTACCGCAGATGCCCCTTGAGGCTCCTAATGGACACTATGGGGCAATTAAAACACCCAGTTCAGTTAAAAACTACACATTTTAAAAACATGCACTTTTCAAAAAAGGGCACCCTAAGCAAAAGGGCGGGTGTCCGGACACCCTGGACACCCCCCTGGATCCGTCCCTGCTCTTCATGTCCGTTGCATGGGACAGCAGGGGCGATCCACAATTTCGGAAAAGAGGGGGTGCACTGTGCCAGAAACATTGAAATCTGCGGTGAATTTCAATGATTTGCTCCAAATTTCAGAACTTCACGGTCAATTTTACAGGTTTGTTGGTCGAAAGGGGAGGCGCGCCCCCCAGATCCGCGCCTGGCCAGTAAGTGGTGGTGCCTTGTACGTTGTGTACATGAGTAGCTTGAGATGGCCTCTTCCGTACTTACCAGGGCCAATAATGCAATTGCCTTGGCCCGGATTGAAAAATTAATACCGATACAAATACAAATACATGTACCGTCAATTTTATGTTACATTATCATATTTTGAATTTTTAGGTAGTTACGTGATCATGATGAGTGAAGACAAGTGGCTGCAGGACGCGTTCTATGAAGATTTCGAATCGGTGATTGAGGGGATGGAAAACGAAAACCTGGCCCAGTTAGTAGAAAAAAAAGTTGTGGAGAATTCCATACATGGACAACCTGCGACTGTTTTCATCTTCAAAATCATGTAAATTTGGAATATAATATTCATGTCTGTTGAGGGAATTTCTGATTAATTAATAATAATAATAATAATAATTAATTTTTAATAAAGCGATTTACATCAAGGATCTCAAACCGCTGTACATACTTCACTGCAGCTAATCGGCATGATAAAAATTTTTAAAAACATAAGTTTTAAGAGCACCCTTAAAAGAATTAAAGACCGTGATAGACCTAAATACCGCATTCGTTTACTTCCACGAGCTAGCTTGGAACAGGCTCTACAGCGTTCGTTTACACCGGAACTGCGTCATCGGGGCTTGCTCGGATCAGGCGCGACTAGCCCTACCCGCTGAGGTGGGCTTCTCGTGGATCCTTCCCAGGATGCAAAGCAGGATGTCACTTCCGATCATGAGATGCACACAGCCCTCGCATACATCAGTGTACATCGGCAAGCNCATGTCCCCTCTATTTTCCAAAAATATTCATATTTCACGCAGATTTTGATGATTTTCTCTCAGAGATTGTGGTTTAAAGGGACCCTAAGCACAGCTAGCTATAAGGCTCATATCAGTTCAGTCAATCGCGAACACACACACACGCACACCCACGTGCGCCTACACACACACACACACACACACACACACAAACTCTCTCAAATTTTAGTATGATCCGTTTCTCTGCAGGGACTTATGATATGGTTGTCAGTCTCGGAGGATTTGGTCCTAATCACATTCCATCCAAGGGGATGTACTCAATGGTCAAGGCAGGCAAACCAGGTGAGTTTGTGGAGCCTTGATAGCCTACACAGGCAAAATGACGTACATACGGCAGACGTACAGCTACTTTTATATCCGCCGTATAGTAAAATGGATCATCCTCTGGACATCCGGTGTACGTATGGCTTACATGCGGAAAAATATGTCTGCCGAGTATATGCCGTACGTATGGCATACGTACGGCATACGCCATATATCCCGCGTACATACGACTATTGAATCTAGCTACTTTTTTAGCTACTTTTATATAGGGCCTACGGTATCAAAAATAGATAAGAGAGGAAAAATGAACAACTCCATTTTCAGAAATATCATGACTCACTCCAATAAATGTCTCATAACTTCAAAAGTACTCGCCCGATTCATTCTCTCTTATCTATTTTTGACGGTATATCGGGTGTCCCAAAAAAAGTGAACCACTTTTTGACAAGTATTTTCTCAGCGATAGATAAACCGAATTCATTGAAAATTGTCACAGAGTAACCTTAGGGTATCATCAACAAGTCTGCAAAATATCTAAGAGATAGGTCGGCAAGTTTGCGAGTACCCGGTACTGTCAATTTCAGGAGAGCATGTCAAAAAATCCAATATCAGAGCTGTGCAATGTGACCTTCATCATGTTCATGCCAGCTGCCAGGTGTTGACATGCTGTTTTGAATTTGACAATACTCGCATAACTTGCAACCTATCTCCTAGATATTTTGCAGACTTGTTGATGATAGCCTAAGGTTACTCTGTGAAAATTTTCAAAGAATTCAGTTCATCTATCGCTGAGAAAATACTTGTCAAAAAGCGGTCCACAAAGCGGTTCACTTTTTTGGGGACACCCGATATATACGCAACCAGGACTGGCGGACGTATGCCGTTTATACGCCATAAGTCCACCAGATGTAAGTCATTTTCCCTGTGTGCAACATGTACCGTCAATTTTATGTTACATTATCATATTTTGAATTTTTAGGTAGTTACATGATCATGATGAATCGAGACGAGTGGCTGCAGGATGCGTACTATGAAGATTTCGAATCGGTGATTGAGGGGATGGAAAAGGAAAATCTTGCCCGGGTAGTAGAAAAAAAAGTTGTGGAGAATTCCGTTTGTGGACTACCTGCGACTGTTCTCGTCTTCAAAATCATGTAAATTTGGAATATAATATTCATGTCTGTTCAGGGAATTTCTGATTAATTAATAATAATAATAATTTATTTTTAATAAAGCGATTTACATCAAGGATCTCAAACCGCTGTACATACTTCACTGCAGCTAATCGGCATGATAAAATTTTTTAAAAAGATAAGATGTGTTCGGCAGAAAACGGAAAACGAAAATCTGGCCCAGTTAGTAGAAAAAAAAGATGTGGAGAATTCTATTTATGGACTACCTGCGGCTGTTCTCGTCTTCAAAATCATGTAAATTTGGAATATTTCTGTCTGCTCAGGGAATTTCTGATTAATTTTGTCCAAAAGCAAGAGTTCGTCACAATAAAAATAAATATGAAATTGACATAGAAAATTTGTGATTGTTCTGCTTTTTTCACGTGATTTGACCGAGAATTTAAAGGAGCACGGTATGTGATCTTTAATATGTAATTTGATTGCTGTCGTAGAGGTTGCCACCTACCGGCAGCAACACCAACTACAAAAATCCATTTCAAAATGTATGCAGTGGAAATCATCAGGTCATTCGCCGAAACGTAGTTAGTCCCTTGGGTTGGAGAGTGGCTCGGTGGCGCCGGCTGTTGAGTTAATAATAATAATTTATTTTTAATAAAGCGATTTACATCAAGGATCTCAAACCGCTGTACATACTTCACTGCAGCTAATCGGCATGATAAAAAAGTTTTAAAAAGATAAGTTTTTAAGAGCACCCTTAAAAGAATTAAAGACCGTGATATACCTCAAGTTAACAGGCAGGGAATTCCAAATCGATGGTGCGTAAACACTAAAAGCCCGGTCACCATATGCCCTTGAGGGTTTCGGACGAATTGGTTGGTATAAAAGTGTGACGCCATCAGCACTCCTAAGATTCCTGACTGGCTGAGCTATGGAAATCAATTGAATTTTGTCCAAAAACAAGAGTTTGTCACAATAAAATATAAAATTGATGTAGAAAAATTGCGATTGTTCTGCTTTTTAGATTCGTCTCCTGGCGGCAAGAGTGGAGACCAATCTGCTGTACTGGCCCGCGGGGCAGTGGTGGATCCAAGGGGGGCGTGCCCGGCACACGCCCCCCCCCCCCTGTTCGGCAGAAAACGGAAAACGAAAATCTGGCCCAGTTAGTAGAAAAAAAAGATGTGGAGAATTCTACTTATGGACTACCTGCGGCTGTTCTCGTCTTCAAAATCATGTAAATTTGGAATATTTCTGTCTGCTCAGGGAATTTCTGATTAATTTTGTCCAAAAGCAAGAGTTCGTCACAATAAAAATAAATATGAAATTGAGTTGTGAAAAACTTGTGATTGTTCTGCTTTTTTCACGTGATTTGACCGAGAATTTAAAGGAGCACGGTATGTGATCTTTAATATGTAATTTGATTGCTGTCGTAGAGGTTGCCACCTACCGGCAGCAACACGAACTACAATGAAATAGTCCATGGACCATGTGCTCACCGGGTTGGACATAATAGTCTAATGACAGAGGGAGGTACATATCAGTTATGAGCAATCTGGGTCAAGTCATTCCTGAGTAGGACTTTGATGATTTGGGGGTTTATGCCACCTGGCGGCCATATTGGATGTCCGATTGGGCCGGAACTTCACATGCACATGAAGGTCATCTGCAGGGTCCACATAGCACATTGGAGCGCTTTAGGTCCAAGTCGCTCCGGAATTACAGTACTTTGATGATTTTCAGGTTACAGGAAGTTGACAAAATCTTTTATAGCCAAATGGGAAAATCCTGTAGCCAATGGCGATGAAAACAGCTACTTTTCGAGCCCTGCTGTCTAGTGTAAATGTTGCATCAGTGGGAGTGCAGCCACAAACATAACAGCCATCCTCACAACTGATCTGGGTTGTATTTTATATTTAGCAGCTTTCTTGCTGGGAACGGTCCACGGCAAATGGTCTGAACACGATTTTACTTAGTTGTGAGCACGGCGGCCATACTCAAAATCAGGAAATGCGAATAACGAAACTGAAACTCGGACGATTTTAGTCCCCCAGATTCGTTATAACGGGGTTCGAGTGTAATAACCAAATTCCAATATCTTATGTAAGGCCTATTTTCACTCCGGCACTAAAAAAACATTCAACAAGATTAGATAATCTCGAATTGGGACAAGATATTTTTCTGTGATGTCACACTTTGATAACCTACAAAAAACTTGGATCGGCCTGAACTGGAAGGGCAAGCAAGGAATCAGGTAGGGGATATCCTATGACCTTCAACAGCAAAACCATGGACTGTTCCACCCGTCACAGTCCAACTCACCACATAGCTTCTCCCTGTCCAATCACGGTGCTGCGTGCGCGGCGGATTTTTGTTCCGGACGGAAAAATCGCTACACCGAGTGATCGGTCTTTCCACGTTCCGCAAACCGCTTACCGCGTGGAGATAAATGAATGAATGGAAATGGCTTGGAGTGAAGAAATGTATATTCCGTGTTCCGTTTCCGCGATCCTCATTCCACGTACCGGTACCTCGTGTCAGCTAAATGCAGCTTTAGGCCCTGATTGTAATAAAAGTTGAAACCCTTGTTAACAGGTGTGTACGTGTAACATGTACACACCCATTATGCGGTGGCATAATGGTTAGGGCTGTGGACTCGTGATCGGAAGGTCGCAGGTTCGATCCCCGGCCGTGCCACTCTGTAACTCTCAACTGGCCTGAAATGTCCATCGTGTGCGCTATATTGTGGCTGCACTTTGGTTTCTACAGAAAGGTTTCTGAATCATAGGCTGGGGTAATAATGTGTGAAGCGCTTAGAGAGCGTAATACGCTATGAAGCGCTATATAAGAACTCGCCATTATTATCATTAATTGCAGCCTCGTCACTACCGGTATCGCTTTCTCAGATTTCTAGTCGTTTCTCAAATCTAACTGTCATTTTCTCAAATTTGCAGGTTTTCCTCAAATTTGCACTGTTATCTGCAGTTGAAACCATGGCAACAGAGGAGGAAGTCGAATTTTATTGTGAAGGATGGGACAAGTGTGTTGCAGAGGGGGAAGGAGTGTCAACAATAATGGACTTTTATTCGGAGAATGCAGACTTGTTTGAAAAGGTAAGCTCCCCCACCCCCGCCCCACTCCCCAATGAGGTACCGGAGTGCCCGAAGGAGGCGCTGGGGAACAACTCAGTTTTAACAAAAAAGTGCATGCTCTATGACGTCTGTTTCCAGCCAGTCGCCCACCATTGCCGGAAATGCCATTGCCAGTAGTTGCTTCCAGTCGCAAGGTCGATGTGCGTTAGGCTTAAAGGAGTTAGACGCCAAAGTTGTAAACAAGCTGGTTTGTTTACAAACATGGTCAGCAAACTAGTTTTATTCCTTCGTGCAGGTGGCAGCACCAGTAGCGCCCCGTGATCGTTAGACTGGTTCCCGGTCCGATGCAACTCATTCACGATATTCACGTCAGTACATATCACCAACAATAGGTGGCAGGACCACAGGTGTCGCGTGGATAGAGAACCAGTGAGTGAGTGTTTACAACTTGGACGTCCAGCTCCTTTAAAACTGGTTTTGTAGCGGAGGATCACATATGGGCCTAATAGCAAGCTGCCTAGGGGTCATTCCCTTTCTTCTCTTCCAGACCAGAACATCAAGTTTAGTGCAGTACAACTTTCCTAAAGTAACGGCAGAATTTGTCAAGAAGTACACAGGTGAAAACAAGGAAGCCAAGATCCTTGATGTTGCATGTGGAACAGGCGCAGGAGGGGACGAGGTATGATATTGATAATGTCCCCTTCAACCCTCAGGTTATGAGGGGTGCTGTATTTTGATTTTTCAGTCAGGGCCGAAGCCATAGCATTATTGGCCCTGGTAAGTATGGAAGAGGTCATCTCAAGCTACTCATGTTCCTCACTTGGATGGGGTCTTTTACTTGCCCTTGCAAAGGCACAAGGTACATGTAAAGGCACCACGGCTTACTCTCCCATGTGACGGACTGAAGAGCCAGGGATGATAAAACACATATGCCCGGACTGGATTCCAACCAGGACCTGCCGTTTGATAAGCGCACCTGCCGCACGCCCCCTCCTTTTGGCCAAAAAATCTTTAACATCGACCGTGAAATTTTGAAATTTGGAGCAAATCATTGAAATTCACCGCAGATTTCAATGTTTCTAGCACAGTGTGCCCCGTCCTTCCCAAAATCCGGGATCCGCCCCTGTTAAATGCGTAGCTGATTTTCAAGATAGGTGAAACGAGGTCTTTTAGAGAGACCATCAACAAGTTTCACTCAAATATCCATTTTTTTCAGTTGGTAAAGAATGGTTTCACGAACTTGGATGGGTTGGACCCAAATAAGGAATTATTACAGATCGCCATCGGGAAGAAGATATACAAGAAGACATATTGTGTATTTATTGATCCAGAAAAGGATCTACCTTTTCCAGAAAGTGAGGAAAATGCAAAGAACTTTGTACAGAGGGCTCATATTTCATATTTCATGCAGATTTTGATGATTTTCTCTCAGAGATTGTGGTTTAAAGGGACCCTAAGCACAGCTAGCTATAAGGCTCATATCAGTTCAGTCAATCGCGAACAAACACACACACACACACACAC